>JAVJIF010008653.1:0-135000 GCA_038442645.1 Agave tequilana
CAGGCTCGCAATTCGCTATTCAGAGGTAGTCGTATTAACTTGACAGCAAGAACTCCCGGCCCTGACGGGGGAAAGGAGAATAAGGCTATGGACTCGTCTGTTCAGAGGTGGCGGACTGGACATAACAGTTTGAGTACAATAGAGTGGAAGAGATATGGGCACCAATCGGTTCAGAGGTGATAAACTGGACATAACAACTAAGAAATATTAGACTCAGAGCCCAGCTGTTCAGAGTGGCGACCTGGACATAACGACAAAAGATAGTCCCTACCGAACAGAAAGATAAGACTTGGCTATCTGTCGGTTCAGTGGTACATAGACATAACCGATTGAGAAGCCACTTGGCTTAAAGTCCTACCGTTAAGAGGTGATGAATTGGACCTGACGGCAAAATAGTTTTCCATTGGGGAATGTGATTTGATACTCCATGAAAAATAACGTTTCCTTGGAGGAGTTTGAAAGAAATTGTCAGAGGTATAATGTTAACTTGACAACCAAAGAGTCCACTGGGGACTGAAAAGAGGGAAATCTAACTCGTTGGGGAGTTAAAAAGAATCCCATGCTTTAAAGAATTGTCAGAGATTATTGTTAACGTGACAATCAAGCTGGGGAGATAGGATGCAACTTCCTTGTGGGAATTTCAAAAAAAGATTTTGCCCGAAGTGATCGTGAGAAATCTCCGATTGAAGATTCAACCAGAGCGACTCGTCAGAGGTTTGATGTTAACTTGATAAGGATTAATGCGTTGTTAATGTAACAGCAATTTAAGTGGGCCCACCATTCTACAGTGAAGTATCGGGTGGAGTTCAATCCGCTCGGGATATTAGCAGGATTCGCCGGGATATTCAAAAGATTTACTGTCAGAGGTTTAATGTTAATGTGACAGGCTTGATCAGTAGTTCATTTTGCTAGAAAATGATTATAGTTTAAAGTGGTCCGACTATTCCAGGGAGAAGAATTGACAAGGGACTTTAGGTGGAAATGACCGTTCTTTGCAAAATATAAGAGTATAACTAGAGAATTCTGCCGGGGAATAGGAGACACTGCTCCCAAAATTTAAGAATCAAAGCATTCAGTCGGAAAATAGGAGAATACTATCCTAAAATAAAAAAAAGTCAGAGGTGAAAACTTTAACATGACTTATTTGCTTGTGAATCTACCATTCCATGGACGGAATTGGTAGAGGATTCTGGAGGGATTAGGATTTTTAGCAAACCCTCAGCTATCAATGAATTTGGTGTGCTTTTACCAACAACCGTTTAGTTGGGCTAGCCATGCTATTCCCCTCAGCATGGTGAGTGGATCGAGAATTTTATATTAGACTTAGAAGCCAACATTTTTCTCTAGCCTTATTCACCGAAGACTTCAGATCATGCCATTTGAAATGGATCATTCCGTGCTCCATAGGTGACCTCTATAATCTCTCGCTGGAGATTAAGAGAGTTCAAATTAAATTTCGCGCAGAATTGGTCAAGTAAGTCAATTCCTGGTGAAGTGTCACTAAATCAGAATTCTTGTTCTCAACCGGTTGTTAAGCCGAGACCTGAACATAAGCTCTATGAGAAATTTATCGTTAAGTCAAACTCCTTGTAAAGTTTTATTTTATGTTCATCATGGTTAAGACTCAGGCTTGTAGCTGATCCCCAAACCAGAATGTAGAAACAGTGGAAAGGTGCCGCTAAGATATGTCCACGAACCTTCTTCAATAAACTCAGCTCGATCAAGGTCGTCACAAGACCAAATAGTGATTCGCCGAACGACAGGCAGAGAGATGATTGAGACATGCTTTCTTTTACATATTGAACAGTCACCATCTTTTTAGATCAATAAGGGATGATCACGAAGAAGAGCGCTTAACATCGCTGTTTAAGCACGCTCGACTTCAAAGTAAGAAGAATGATAAGACGAAACCGGAAATTTGTTCCTTTTTCTTCTTTTTGATGTTAACATCTGTATTATAACAGCCAGATGTCAACTGAAATCCCGGAGGAGCATAGATGAAATTGATTCCGCTCGAGGACAAGGATTTCATATAGAAGAAAAGTTAGACAAGTCTGTCTTAATGGCCAGAGGTTTATGTTAAGGTGATCATGTACAGTACTTTCTTGATCAGAGTATATGTGTTAACATGATCAGGGATAGTACTTTTTCAAGAACTTGCCATTAATCGCATCATAAGCGTGTCACTATTTGGATTCGCTAGGCGATATGTTCCGTTTGAGTAGACTGTCTCTACCATAAAAAGTCCCTTTCATTTAGGTGAAAATTTACCCTGGTCTTGTGGGTCTTGACCATGGGTCATCTGATAGCTAAGACCAAATCTCTTGTCTGAAAGACTCTCCTTGACTCTTTTATTGAAGCCTTCGAGATTCGAGCTTGGTACAACTCAATACGCTGTTGAGCTTGTAATCGCTTCTCGTCCAGCGCTTCCAACTCTTGGAGATGTAATCGGTCATTATCTCCTTCTGTTATCTTAGTTTCCAGAGCAACAAGGAATGATAGTATTTGTATCTCTAGAGGTATAGCTGCTTCACATCCATAAACTAGAGAGAAAGGTGTATTGCCTGTAAGAGTTCGAACCGTCGTTTGGTAGGCTTAAAGACATTCAGTGAGCTTCTCATTCCAATCTCGTTTGCTTGAAGAGATAACTTTGAGGATCTTGATGATCATCTTATTGAACGCCTCTGCTAACCCGTTGGCCACAGGGTTATAAGCAGTTAAAGCCACATTCTGAATTCGATACTTTGTCGCAGAACCGATAGAATGATTGACTTGCAAATTGGGGACCATTGTCGTGGATGATCCGCCTAGAGACACCAAATTGGTGGATGACATAGTGTTTGATGAAGTTTGACCACATTGGTGGTTTTAACTTCAGCGAGCGGTGCAGCTTCCGCACACTTTGAGAAGTAATCGGTTATTGCAAGATTGAACCGATGACCTTTTGCCAACGGAGGACTGATGGTCCTACAACGTTATTCCCCGAGCTTCAAATGACATGGAAGTGACTGTGGGGTGGAGTAGTTCCGGGGGTTAGTGTATGAAATCCGCATGGATTTGACAGGCCTTAGACCTTCTTGCACATTCAACTGCGTCAGCGATCATGGTTGCCAATAATAGCCGAGTCAGTGCAGTTAGTCATTGAGCTTCAGACCTGGCTGGTGAGTTCCACATTTGCCATTATGAGCCTCTTTAAGTACTTCTCGTGCTTTCAAATTGGATATACAACAAAAAAAGTATACTGTCTAGAACAGTGATACATCTTCACTACTACATCGTAGTAGAATCGAGTAGATCTTCGTCGAACAGAGGCCGCTTCCTTGGAATTATTGGGTAGTATGCCGTGCAAAGCATTGTCGATGATCGAGAATCGCCGATCCCTTAGTTCGAAATATGTCAAAGTTGTATGAACTTCGCTAATCTCTAAAACGTACTTCGGACAGAAGAGATGACGAGTAGTCACCGTAAGACGATAAGTGGTGTCTGCTGGCAAGGCCAATGTAGCTGCGAGCACAGCTAAAGCATCTGCCTTTTTATTTAAGAGGTGAGAGACATGGTTACTGTAGAAGCCGTTAATAAATTGGCTAACTTAATGGCTACATGATGGTAAGGTATTAGGTCTTCATGACGGACCTCATACTCTCCTTTGACTTGATTGATAATCAATTTGGAGTCATCATAAGTTCAAGGTACTATACCCCCATTTGTTGAGCGGTATACTCAGCTACATTATTAAGCATGGCTTTGTTAATGAGAATGTACGAGGAAGAACATAATTTTCAGGCGAGACAAATACTACCCCCACTCCAGCAATGATCTTGCCTGTAGGGCCCGTTCTTGATGCACCGTCAAAGACATTTGCCATACACCATCTTCAGGTCATATTGGCTTCGATGACTCGTCCGGAATATCAGTGTGTAGTTTAGACATTTTCAGAACTGGGTGGGCAGCCAGAAGTCTACAAGAGCTTGCCCTTTAACTGTCTTTGGGAAACAAAAGTCATGTCATATTGGGACAGCAGAATGGCCCAATTAGCTAGTCTAGAGTTTAAGGACCCTGTTTCGTCATGAGAATGCGCAGAGGATTGACTCTTGAAATGACATGTATGGTTTGACCACCAACAATAATGTTGTCTTTTGGACAGCGAAAACGAGAGCTAGACACTCCTTCTCGACGAGGTATATCGAGATTCAACCCCGATCAGAATTCTGCTCAAGTAGTAGATGGCCTGTTTGTAGCTTTCATCATTCTTCTGTGTAAGAAGAGCGCCCAAGGAGTGGTCCATAACTCATATATCGAACAAGAATGATTTTCCTGAAACAGAAGCCACCAGGACTGGAGGCTTGGTAAAATATTCTTTGATATCTTTGAAAGCCTTTTGCCAGCTTCATCCTATACGAGGAACGCATTTTTTCATTAACCATGTAAACGGTTGGCAACGATTTGAGAGATTTGTGATGAATCTTAGGATGTATGCAAGTCTGCCTTGTAGACATCTGAACTCTTTGAGGGTCTTCGGTTGCATGCCCTGAATTACCTCAACTTTATCGAGATCAAGTATGAATCCAAGGAACTTGCCATTCAACACCCCCAAGAATGATTTGTCGGGTTCATCTTCAGCTGGTGAGCCCACATGATGTTGAACATGGTTCTCAGGTCATCGAGATGGTTACTTTTGCTACAATGTTGTCAACATAGCATTCCACCGTTTTTCATATATGATCACGAAAATTATGCTCATAGCGATTGTAAGTTGCGCTGACATTTTTTAGGTCCAAATGACATTACTGTGTAACAGTATACCCCCAATTGCGTTCAGAATGATGTATGCTTCTCATCATCTGGGTTTATCTTAATTTGATTGTAATCTGAAAAGCCATCCATGAAGGACATCTTTTCTAAGCCACATGTGTTGTCAATCATGACGTCAGTAATAGGCAACGGAAATTTGTCCTTAGGACAGGCTGCATTGAGATCAAGAAAGTCGATGCAAACTCTAATCTTTCCATTTTTCTTAAACACAGGGACAATATAGCAACCCCAGTCTGGGTGCTGCTCCTCTCGAATGAAGCCACATTCGATGAGTTTATGAACTTCAGTTTCGATTGCTTCCATGATGTCAGGTCAAAACTGTTGTCGTTGCTGCTTAATCAGTTTAGCATTCGTTTGATATTAATATGATGCATAGACATCTGAGGATCGAGACCAGGCATGTCTTCATAGCTCCAAGCAAAGACGTCAGTAGACTCCCGTATGAGGGATATGAGGTCTTGTTTCTCTATTAGTGATAGGCTTTCGCTTATAGAGATGAGCTTTGGGTGTGTTTGATAACCCACGTCGACTTGAATTACCTTATCTTCGGTAGGAGGTTTGCGTTGCTCGAAACGCTTCTCCCATTGAAGATCAAGTTGCTGAGCCCAAGGATCAGCGTCGAATGGCTCAATGTCTTCGTCTTGCTCCGTTTGACTGATATATGTCATGTCGGCGAAGAGCTTTTTAAAAACTACCACCACACTACCATCAAAGTCCCAGCTGGATGAATCTGAAGATTGCGATGGTAGTGATCCCTCAGACTCAAGTTTCGACTGTAAAGGCGGAGTAACATATCCCAGTCCCTTACGCGTACGGTCATAATAGTTGGGAAGTTTTCCTTCAGGTACAAAAGGCTGCAAAAGTTTGCGTCACCTTGGCCGAAATTCAGGCCATCTCCGCGATTCAACCTGTACCCCATTCTTTTCATCATGCGGTGTGCTGACCCTGAATAATGAAAGATTGTGGGGGTTCCAAGTCAACGTCTGATTCTCTAGATGTCGGGGCTTGAGCCCTGCCTCTACCAAATACAATTAGTGATTGGTCCTTTTTTAAGGAGGGACAATGAAGACGGACCCTTCAGTGTCCTGAATATGTATGCATGCCATTTTTAAGATCGCTAAAGGCATGTGTAAGGACTTAATATTGACAGATACATCCTCAAGAAACAAAGTGTAATCAAAAGAAATATCTCATTAAGAACCCATTCACCCTCATTTTCGGCAGGATTATTATAATAAAAATCATCTAGATATGCTACAATTGGTTCTAAACTAATAGTAATTAGTGCATCTTCTTCTGATTCTGAGTCCGTCTCATTGCCACTGTCAACATTATCGGGCAATGATTGCTTCAGTGACTCGATATCCTCTTGGTAGAGGAGGGAGTCCGTGAAGTAATTATCCACTTCTTTGAATGGTTGCACTTCAGGGAATACCGTTCAGACCACAACATCATCTCCCACATATTTAAAGCACTGGTGCAATGTGAAAGAGACAATCCAGTTGGCATGAATCCATGGTCACCCGAGTAAGAGATTGTAAGACGTGTCAACGTCGATGATATAGCAGTTACTTCTGATTTCAAATTTCCAATTTGACATTGGAGGCGAATCTTGCCCAGAAGGTGACTACTCCCAGCGTTGAAGCCATAAATGGTTATAGTCGTGGTAGATAACTTGCTAAGTGGAATACCTAGGAAGTAGAGAAATCTCTTTGGGATGATTCTGAGAGCAGACCCTGGATCAACTTGGATCCTCTCGATACATGTAGAACCAATACACCTAGTGTAATGTAGAGGTCTATCATGCTTATTCTCTTTGAGGAGCATGTCCTCAATAGTGAAGGTGATGGATGGCACCTGTCGTTGCACCAAATGACATTGGGGGCGGGAATCCCGTCGTCATCAATAGGGGTTACTGGCACTTGTGTCAAAAAGGTTTCTGAGTCGACAAGGACATCCCTAAGTGCCTCTCTTGTCTCCTTTGAGAGGTGAAGGCTCGTATAGAGTTATACAAGCAGGAATATTAGCAAGCTGCACCAATATGTCAAAGCGAAAAGGGGCGTTGAGCCCCTTCGGAGGATCCTTCTTCAATGATTTGTCGAATCGGATCTCCTTTTGCTTCCCTTTATCCAATGGCGGGGGTGGTGCCGAAGCCTGAACTGGTGTAATTGTTCCCAACGTTGTTGGCTGTTGTGTGTCCTCGGGGGTCTGGTCATATTGTCGTAGGTACGGCTTTCCAGACTGGGTGCCCACTGGTTGCGAGGTATCGGGTTGTGCCACTAGGGTAAGCTTCTCCTCTTCTGAGTCACTAAGAGAAGCTATAATCACAACATCGTCATCAGTTGCAAGGGAGACGATGTTACACGACTTGCCTTCGAGCTTAGGCTTGCTGGATTCCCATTGCTCATCTTTGATGATATCCGGGTGGACCCACATGATCTCTTCAGATTTTGTCATCATTGGAACGAGGCCCTTGTCTTTCTGCACTTCCGCCATCGGGTTGATACCAGCCAGTCTGATTTTAGATACTGGGGTCACTCCATCTTGGACCGTCATTTTCAGGAAGGTCTCGAAATTGAGAGTCGCCATATTTGCAGTGACTTTCTTTTGCTCTGACTTGAGAGTTAGAACTCCAGCGTCCACTAATGCTTGGATCTTGTCCTTGAGGATAATCATTTGCTGGTGGGATGATGCACCATTCTGTGAAAGAGGCAGTAGTTGGCATTGTTTGTACGCCCCACTTCGTTAGGTCGCCAAACTTCGGATAATTTGAGCTTATTACCCTTGTGAAGCAAGTGAAAGATTGTCATCACCTTGAAGGAATAGACCTTCAGCAGGAAGTTAAATTCCTGATTGCCACTTGTGTCGCTTTTCTTCTTCGGTTAAGTTGCCCCTAACAGCTCAACGACCATGGTTTATTTCCCTTTTGGTTGGGAAAATTGGGTTGCATCACGCCCCTTGGTGTTCACCCCCCCATTTGTTCTTAGGTACTGAGGGTTCAAACTTTTTAGCTGATTTCTCGGCTATCTCAGTTTGCTTGACAAGCTTTTTTCATGTATAGGCTTTGACAGCTCCCATACGAATTTTCACTTTGTCGAGGAAGTTATGCCGACAGGTCTGTAGTAGCATGGGTAATGGCATGCCAGCGGGGCACATAAGAGAAAGGTTGTGGAACATCTTAATATATTCCCACACGAGTTTCTCCTTTCTGGACTGTCGAGAGGAGCTTGTCCATGGTCACCTCGGTGTCATCTTCATAGAATCAAGAGAGGAACCAGGTTTCTATGTCAACCCAAGAATTGATGGAGCCACTGGGTAGACTCCTGAACCAATCAAAGGCTACCCCCTGAAGGGTGCCAATGAATAGCCTGGCCATGACAGCATCGTTGTCTATCACGTTGCCAGTTTACGACAGGAAGTAATAAATGTGTTTTTTGCGAGCTCTTGCCGTCATACGTGTGCAACATAGGTGGCTTGAACTTTGGTGGATAGGGAACTAAATCCCATTCCAGCGGGTAAGGACGCATCATCCCTACTTTTTTTTAGCTCATCTCTCTAAGCTAGAGATGCAATCTGAGCTTGGATGCCCTTGATTACCTCGATATCAATTAATGAGCTTTCCTTTGACTCAGTCTTAGGATGTTCATCATTGTTATACTCCTTCTCATTGCGATTGTTGCCGGTGTCGTTGATGTTTTGGTTAACTAAGAGCTGAGCTAACATCTGCTCGATGTTCTCCAAGGCTTCTTGCTGAGTCCTGGAGGTCTGCTCTTGTGCCTCTATTCGCTAACAGAGATCTTCATCAAGGTTGTTATTGGCCATGTTGACAGACATTACCCCCGTTTGCTCGGAGCTGACGGTATAAGAGGAAGCGTACTAACTTCTCTTTCATTGTCCGATCATTAAAAAAGGCTTCTCAACGGCTCTAGTAACATTGCTCTAGAAGAAGAGGGTTATCCATAGTTAGGGTATCGTAGCCTGAGAAAAGGTACCTCAAAAGGTCCCTTCGGGTTCAATCAAAACCTAACTTAAGCTGAGGTTATAGTCATGGTCTGGAGAACTAACTGAGGGTGCGAGAACCCCCTGTCTTCATCTTTAAGATCGTGCTCGATCTCTTCCTCTATTTGTCATGTTGATAGAGACTACGATGAGGTGAGGCCTCCTATCTTTATTCTTCCTCCTAGACTTGGACTTTTTTGGAGGTCGGGGCTGACAAACAGTTGAATACTGACAGTTTGTTCGGAAGAGGCGTTGTGGGGATTATCCCTAAGAAACAATCAGCGGAATATATGGTTACCAGTTGGCATGCCGCTCGTCCACATTGAGATAGTGAGATGCGAGCTTGCTTTTCAGGGCTGGATTTTCGCTTGTTGCTCAGAAATTCCCGCAAGTCTGTATTGACCTGACCCGATCGATCCAACTCGGAGACTCGGGGAGGATGGAAGTTAACCCCGATGGGCTGAAAAGTCTTAGGCTTAGCCCTAAACTTAGCCTTAAAGGCTGATTTTCTGGCTGAAGGCATATCTTCGCCGCTAGGTGAAGCTATCTGAGCATTTGTGCTTTAGTGGTGCTGTTCAGTGCTCTTCCTTTAAGCAAAGTAACTTCGTTGTTAGCACCAGAGGGTGTGTAACTTTGCTATTAGCACCAGAGGGTGCTGCAACTTCGCAGCTCAGAGCAGAAAGTAGAGTTGTGGCAGCTTCGCCGGTAACACTGACGAGTGTTTTGCCTTTAGCTTCGCAGGAAGAGCGAATCTGAGCCTTGTGAGAGGCTGGAGTAATCTTTCAGTCAGAGACTATTCTAGCTTCTCTCGAAACTGAAGTGGAGGACCCTTTAGCCTTGCATGAGACTGAGTTGGATTTTTCAATCCAGAGAGACCTTGGGCTGGATTAACTTAACGTCCACCCTGTAAGCGCTGGAGCGAAGTTAATGCAGTCTCTGTTGAGGCTGAATTAGGCTAGGAGACAGCCTTCTCCGTCTTATCAGGGACTTGCTTTCAAGCTATGGCTAGAGGAGACTTAGCCATTGAGATCTTCTTGTGATTGTGTGCACTGGTAGGGATTGAATCATTCTCGGAGAGAAGTTGCTTAAACTTCTCTTGGTCAAATCGGATGACCAATGTTTCAGCAGTAGACCCGGGGTCTCACCATCATATTAAGACGTTGTCTTCTAATTGTTGAAGAAAAGTTTCCCTAGCGGAGTTGCCATCTTGTTTTCCATTGAAAATTGGGATGTGGGAAAACATAGAAAATTCGAGGAAAGTTACAAGTAATTAAAAAGAAAAAATGACAAGAACTCTCTTCTCTCAGAGTTTTTGGGGAAATATGCCAGAGGAAGTCTGATCAGCGCGTGACCACTTTGTTCCGTTGACAATATTAGTGATGAGGCTTCGACTCTTCTGCTTAGGGATTTCCTTCTCACCTGGTTCTGAAAATTCTTTGAGGGAGGAAGATCTTTAGGGTATTAGCACCCTGAAAGAAAGAAGCAAGGTTCTCTTAAAGAGCTCGGAAGCTAGGGATTTTTCTCCAGTCGGCAGCCAGTAGCTTGATGAGAAAATCTAGCCCTTAGCCTGCTTAGCAATTGGCTATCTATATGGGGTGTAACAACCCCTCCTAAAAATCAGAAGATTGATTTAGTCAATCTGATCTAGTTTCGCTCCTGGAGCCAGGATAGTTTCACGGCGAAGCTAACATAGCTGGAGCGAAGTTAAAGGCCCCCGCGCGGAGTCACTTAGCTAGCTGACTTAAGATTTGCTGCAACAATCCCTTAATTCTCTCCACTAATCAGGAGATTTTTCTTGATCCTCTCTAACTGATTTAGGAGTGACCGGATCAAGGCAAATAACTGCCAAACATGTGATAATGATCACATCAATCTCGTGCTGAGATTTAAATGATCAAAAATGATCATATAAGCTCGCGGCGGAGCTAGCTCACAGCGGAACTAAGAAAAAGAGCTTCATGCGAAGTTGAGCTCACAGCAGAGCTGTAAAGTTTACAGTGAAGCTTAGCAATGAGCTCTCAGCGGAGCTAAAAAATAGCTCTCAGCTGAGCAATAAAGAGCCATAGACGAAGCTAGAAGACATAGCTTGTAACAAAGCTGAATGTTTAACTTCATGGGTTTTCTTCAGAGGACAACGATTGACACCGTCTGCTTCACTGGATCAGTGGGGTCCAAATCACCGTCTTGTCCATTAGGGATGAATTTTCAGCCTATCTGCGACTTGTCTTTTGAAAGTGTGGACAAGTTAGACATCGTTCGGACTGGTTAAAGTGCTGCTTGGGAGTTTGTCTTTTTGGAGTATTAACATGTAGACCCAATGTATCTTGAATAATACAAAGGTTAGTCATGCCGATTGTCTTTGAGGAGCATGTCCTCGAGAGTGAATGTGATACATGATACTTGCTGTTGTACCAAATGACATTGGGGACATGGAGCCCGGTTATCATCAAGAGAGATTGAAGGCAGTTGGGTCAGAAAAGATTCTAAATCAGCAAGCGCATCCCGGAGTGTCTCTCGTCTTTCCTTCGAGAGGCAGAGTATCTCGTGTAGAATAATACGAGCTGGAATATTGGTCAGTTATGCCAGTATGTTAAAGCGGAAAGGAGTGTTAAGTCCTTGGGAAGAGTTCTTTTTCAAGGATTTGTCGAATCAGACCACCTATTCTCTTTGTCCAGCGGCAGAGCTGGTGCCGGAGCCTGGACAGATGCACCATTTCCCGATGTTGTTGGTTGCTATGTTTCATCGGGGATCTGGTTGTACTGTCGCAAGTACTATTTTCCAGACCAGGTGCTTATTGGCTGCGAAGTTGTGGGCTGTGACATGAAGGCAAACTTCTCCTCAGAACTGCTAAGAGAAACTACCATTACCATGTCATCATCCTGTGCAAGGGAGATGACATTGCAAGTTTTGCCTTTGAGCTTGAACTGACTCGACTCCCATTGCTTATCTATGACTATGCCAGGATGTACCAACATGATCTCTCCGGATTTGGTGGCTAGTGGGATGAGGCCCTTAGCCTTCTGCTTTTCAGCCAACAAATTGATGATTTTGAATCTTGCTTTAGGGATGGGGCTAACCCATCCAGGACAGTCACCTTCAGGAAGGTCCCGAAATTGATAGTCACCATATTGGCAGTGACTTTCTTTTGTTATGGCGTTAGAACACCAACATCAACTAATGCCTGAATCTTGTCCTTCAGGACAAAGCACTTACTGATAGGATGATGCACTATCCTATGGAAGAGACAATAATCGGGGTCGTTTGTACGTCCAACTTCATTCGGCCGTCCAATTTCGTCTGAGCTTCAAACTTCTGGTAACTTGAGCTTGCTACCCTTGTTAAGCAGGTGGAAGATTATCACCACCTGTTCATCTTTGAAGAGATATTATTTCGGCGGAAACTTGAACTTCGGGTTATTGCTGAAGTTACTTTTTTTCTGCTTTGGCGGAGCTCCCCGAACAACTCTACAGCCATTGTCTTTCTCTTTGGCTTAGGAAGACTGGGTTGCATCTCTTCGTTTGCTGTTAACCCCCTATTTGTTCTTGGGCATCGAGAGTTCAAACTATTTAGCTGATTTTTCAGCTTCTAGTTGTTCGACAAGCTCTTTCTAGGTATGGACTTTGACGGCTCCCATACGAACTTCCACCTTGTCGAGAAAGTTATGCCTACATATTTAGAGCAACATGGGCAAGGGCATGCCTGCAGGGCACATAAGAGAAAGGTTGTACTCTCTCTGTAATCCCGTACAGATACCATCGAGAGAAGCTTGTCCATAGTTACCTCACTATCATCCACGTAAAATCGAGAAAGAAACCGAGTTTCTAAATCAACGCAAGAGTTGATGGAGCCACTAGTAAGGCTTCTGAACCAGTCAAAGGCTACCCCTTGAGGGTGTTACTGAATAATCTGGCCATAATAGCATCATTAACTATCACATTGAAGATTTGAGACCGAAAGTAATAGAAATGCTGATTTGGGAAGCTCTTGCCATCGTACGTGTGCAACGTAGGTGGCTTGAAATTCAGTGGATATGGAATGAGTCCCATTTCGATGGGTAAGGACGTGTCATCCCTACTTTCTTCAGTTCATCCCTTTGGGTTAGGAATGCCATCTGAGCTTGGATGCCTTTGATGACCTCGACATCGATTGATGAGCCTTCCTTTGGCCGTTCAGTGTTAAGAGGCTTATTGTTGAGGTTTCCTCCCCATAATGATTGGTGCTGGTGGTGTCGTCGTTGTTCTGATTGTTCAGGAGCTGGGCTTACATCTATTGGATATTTTTTCTAAGGCTGCTTGTTGAGCCTTAGAAGTTTGCTCTTTAATCGTCCATGCGACGACGGAGATCATCATATTACTATTGGCCATGTTAATTGGTACAAACCCTATTCGCATCGAACTTATGGTAGAAGAGGAAGCATAGCCACTAGCCTTGCCTTCATCATCAGACCATTGGAAAATGTGCCTCAATGGTTTTGGTGATAGAGCGCCTCCTGTTGAGGAAGAGGTTTAATCATAATTGAAGGGTATTGCTACCCTAGAGCGAGTACCTTGAAAGGCACGCTCTTGGTCGTTCACAATTTGGCCTAAGCCAGTGTTATAGTCAGAGTCTGGAGAACTGAGAGGAGAATTACCCCCAGCCTCCTTCTTCGAGATCGTAGCAGGTCCTATCATCTATTTTTCATGTCGAAAGATATTGTTGGGAGGTCTGACACCTTTGAAACTTTCTTCTTTTGAGATCGAGGCCTCTTGAAAGATTAGACCAATAATCGGTTAAAGACCGATTGCCTGCTTGGAGGAAATGTTGCGGGGATTGACCCCAAACAATAGTAGATATAATGTATTGTCACTAGTTGCCATCCCACCTGTCCACACTAGGATGGTAAATGGAAACTGGTTTCTCGGGGTGGTGCTTTCACTTGTTGCTCAGATAGTCCCTTAAGTCTGTGCTAACCGGAACCAACCAATCCAACACAAAGACTCGAGAAGACTGGTTGTTAGCCCTATTGGGCTGAAAAGCCCAGGGTTTAGTCTTCAAGGCTTTCTTTTTAGTTATAGGCGAAGCTAGGATAGCTTCACCAGATGACTTAGCTTCGCATGGCGAAGCTGGCATAGCATTTAGTGCTTTAACTCATTGTTGGAAGCGAGCTTAGCGCTGGTGCGCTATGCAATTACTTTTAGTGAAGCTACGTTAGCTCCATTACGCGCTAGAGCAGCGCTTGCACCAAGTGCCGTTTTGGCTTTAGCTTCGTTGGATAAGCGAGCTTTTGCCTTAACTTCTTTTGAGAGCTACTCCGGACATCTTAGCCTTACTGCTAGAGAATATGGGAGCAGCTTCGCAAGAAGATAAGGAAAGAGAATCATCTCTAACCCGCGCAGGGGTAAATTAGCCCGAACAGGGGCTGTTGTGAGCTCATGCAGAGCTATATTAGCCTCGCTGTAAACTGTAGTAGGTCCACATGGGACGTTGGCTTCAATTGAATCTTGTTTAGCCTGCATAACGCTGAAGTAGGCTCACGTAGAGCCATATTAGTCTTAACAGAGACTTACTTTTAAGTCTTAACCAAAAGAAATCGGGCCAAGGAAATCTTCCTGTGCTTGCGCACGATTAGGGGCTTTCGCCGTCCTCAGAGAGAAGTTGTTCGAACTTTTCTTGGTCAAATTGGATGACCAACATTTCAACAGTAGACCCGAGGGTCTGGTCGTCGTATTGCGACACCGTCTTCTCGTTGTTGAAGAAAATGTTCCAGTAAAGTCACCATCTCGTTTTTATTTATTATCGAGGGGAAACTTACGAAAGTTTGAAGAGAAATTATAACAAAAAGAAAAATTAAAAGAACTCTCTTCTAGAGTTTCTGGGAAAGTGTGCAGGTAGAAGTCTGGTTAACGCGTGATCACTTTGTCTCATTGATGATACGATGATCGAGTCTCGAACTCTACTGCCTGGAAATTTTCTTCTGACCTGATTCTGAAAACTTTGGGAGTGAAAGATTTAGGGTATTAGCATCCTAAAGTTATCTTCAAAGGATTAGAGAAAACAGTCTCTGAAAGCTTAGAAGCTTAGAGAATGATCCTCGTGAGATGAGATCTCTTCTCTTTCTCTAGCAATTTTTCTTGCTATCCAATGGCCAACCCATATCCTTGGAGTGGGATATTTATAAGCTTCACAAGGTTTAACTGCCCCTAGAAATTAGCAAAGACTGAAAACAGTCTTGATAGCTTTGCACGCGAAGCTAAATGTAACCCCCGACCGAGGATATACGTGTCACGCTATTAGCACTCGATACAACATACATATTTGATTTAATCTTCCTGGAAGTCAGACTGACCCTATTTCAGTTCCATATATTATTTCCTGATAATTTAGATTATTCAGAATTTTTTGAAATTTTTCTAAATTATTTTGAAAAATCTCCGAATTCAGTATCGACCGATACCGATAATTGACTCTACGATTTTTAATTCACAAACATAGTTGAATTTCAAGAATCTGTTTTCAAATTGTTCGTCAAAGTCATATTTTCAACCTTAGCGTAGTTTTGAAGTTTTTTTTCTAAATTATTCAAAAATCCGATCGAACCAATGTCGACCAATATCGTTGATACATTCCAAGATTTTTAACTTACAAATCAAACTGAATTTCTTTAATTCGGTTTCACATTGCCCCTCAATGTAACATTTACTATTTTACAGAATTTTTGAGAACCGTTCTGAACTAGTCAAATTTACTGGATAAAATAATATTTAATAATTCCCAAAAAGGTTATCATATGGTTAAAAAATTGCCAGGGTACTAAAGAGTCTAGATATAGTTTTTAAAAAGAGTAAAGTAAAAGTTGATAGAAAATATTTTCAAAGAAAAATATGGTTTCAAAGCTTACAAAATTTGTAACTCTTGAAAAGATATTTGATAGCAGTAAATGTAAGAAACATTGGTTGAAAAAGATTTTCAAAAGTATATGTAAAAAACTATAAGAAAATAAAAAAATATAAAAACTTGAAACAATAGTTTACTTAAAAAACTATAATTAAATTTGAATAATTACAAAATATGCTTAATAAAACTATAAGTACTTTTTAAAGCTAACAATATTTTCGAAGTCAGGCTCAAAAAATATAAAAAAAAATCCAAATTTTAAGAAACCTATTTGAATACTAAAATTAGAAATAAAAATAGTTTTTTTTGAAACATCCTGTTACATAATAAATTTAAATAATGTAAATAAAAAATCGAAAAGGCATTATACAAATAAAAAAAATGTAGTAAAGATGAAAATATACTTAAAATCTATGCTGAATAAAGTTTCTCAAAACATTATAAAATTGGGTTTACAAAAGTATAAAAAATTGAAATTTGAAAATTTTGAAAAAATAAAGTTGAAAATAAAAAATTTGAAAAAGAATATAAAAAATATGCTCAATAAAAACAGTAAAAAATTGAAAATTAATTTCAAAAAAGTAGTATTATTAAAAACTACAAGTACTCTTTTAAACACAAAGGTCTTCAAACTTATAAGAAAGTCGAAAGTCAAATTTTGACAAAACTACTAAAAAACATTAAGTTAAGAAATATAATTCGAAAATATTAAGTTAAAAAATATAAAATGGCAACAGTTTTAAAATGTACACTTAATAATTGACATATTAAAGTTCAAAAATATAAATCTAAAGAAGAATTTTAGGAAGCACTTTGATATAATAAAAATTTGAAAAGATTATCCTAATGGAAACTATAATTATATTTGAAAAAGATATGATTTGGAAAAGATATATTTGAAAAATAAAGTGAAAAAGTGTGCTAAATGAAAATTAGAAGTATTTTTTACAGCAAAAAATATTTTGCAAGGTATATTAAAAAGTTTTCGAAAGTAATAAATAATACGAAACACTATGGAAGCTGATAAGGTTTCAGCAAAAATTCAAAGTTCTAAACTTTCAGATAACTAATTCAGAAGAGAAAATTTAAGATATATAATTTTGAAAGGGAATTGATTTGAATTTTAAGAAAACTAGCTGAGAAGAGTAATTTAAGAATTATTTATTTGAATTTTTTTTCAAAAATAACCTTTTCTAGATTTGTAAAAGAATTGATTCTGAATTTTAAGAAAACTAAATCAGAAAAGTAAAGTTAAGAATTTGAAAAAGAATTTAAAAAGGTACCTTTTCTACAAACCATAAGAACTCTAAACCTATAAAAATGTGAAAAAATACTTTACTAATAAAAAATTATGAGTGAATTTGAGAAGAATTTCAAAACTACAGTTTGTAAAACATAAATTAACTTTTAAAGTTACTAAGGTTTTCGAAAGTCTAAAAATACCAAATTTTGAAGATTTTTAAAATAAAAAAAATCAAATGTTTAGAAACTATTTTAAAAGAATAATGTTCGGAAATAAAAAGTTAAAAAATTTTTAAAAAGTATGCTTAGTAAATTAAAAAAAAATCAAAAAGCTTACATATTTTGATAGTTTAAAATTTTGAAACAGTACACACACTTTAAACTATACGTATATTCGAAAAGGAAATTTTTGCTCAATAAAAACTATAAAGTCCTTATTAAAGCTAAAAGGGTTTTTGGAGGAGCAAGAAAATATCAATTTTGGGGAAACGTTTCAATAACATTAAAACTTAAAAATATAAATGTAAAAATAACTTGAAATTTACTTTTAAAAAAAGCTATAAGCCATTTTAAGGTATAAAATAATAGAAAATATCTCAGAAGCTAATAAAAAACATACAAATTTTGAGAAAATAATTTGAAATCTTTAAAATTAAGAAATATAAATATGAAAAAGAATTTCACTGAGTATGCCTGTTAAATACTATTAGCTCAACAGCATAAAGTTTTTAAAAATAATAAAAAATATGAGTAAATTTGCAAAAAAGCCTCAATATTTTTGCATAATAAAAACTATATGTACTTATAGAGCAAATAACTTTTTATATAGATAACACTTAAGAAAAATAAATTTGAAAAGTACTTTTAATTAAAAGCTATAAGTATTTTCAGATTTGACATCTAATAGAATATATTTTGAAAGCTAGTATATTTCAAAGGTATAAAAATATCAATTATTAAGAAATCTAGTCGAAAAATAAAATTTAAGAAAAATAACTCCGAATACGAATTTCTAAAAATATGCTTAATTAAAAGGTACGTATAAAAAATAATATAAAATCTGAAAATTGAGAAGTATATAAAGAAGCTCATCTACTGTAGTAATTAATAGAAAACACTACCATAGGTAATAACATCGCAGAAAGCAAAAAGCCTTTAAATTTTGAGAAAACAATCTGAGAACTATAAAGTAAAATAAACTAGAAAAAGAGTTTCAAAAAGTATATTTAAAAAAAGTATTCGTGCTTTGAAGAACAAATAAAGTTTTTGAAAGAATAGAAAAGTCAAAATTTGAGAAAACTATTAGAAACATTAAAGTTCAGAAATGTAAATCTGAAAAAGAATTTAAAATGGAATGCATAATAAAAAATTAGAAGTACTTTAAGATTTAAAGCGTTGTTGATGAATCTAAGCGAATGTATGTTGTTATTTAAATTAATATTTAAGGGAAATATTTTGAAAGCTATTAAGGTTTCAAAGTTATAAATATGTCAAACATTGAGAAAAATGTGAAACGTTGAGAAAAAGATTCGAAACCATTAAAGTTAGTGGCATAAATATGAAAAGGATTTCAAGAAGTAAGCAAAATAGAAAGCAAAAGCATTTCAATATTTAAAAGTTTGTCGACAAGTCTAAGAATAAATGATGTTGTCATCTACACTAACAAATAAACGAGATAGCTAATAAAGTTTCTGAAGGTAAAAGAATTTCAATTTTTGAGAAAACCATTTGAAAATATTAATGTTAATAAATAGAAATCTGAAAAAAAAATTTCAAAAAATATGTTAAATAAAACTGATGTACTTTGAAAGTACAAAACAAGATAGTATTTCAGTACTAAAACCTATAGTTGAATTTGAAAATGAATTTCAAAAACTATGATAGATTAAAATTAAAGATCTTTTTAAAGCTAACAAATTAAGTATAAAAATGTCAAAATTTGAGAAAATTCTTAAAAAAATATTAAAGTTGAGAAATATAAGTTTGAAATGAATTTCAAAATTTTGCTTAATAAAAGCTATAAATTTTTAAGATTTATAGTTTGTCAATAAGTCTAAAAACAAATGTATATTGTCATCTAAAGTAATCACTGATAGAAAATATTTTGATAGATAAGAAGGTTTTAAAATAAAATATGTAACATTGTGAGAAAACTAATCAAAAACATTAACTATGATAAATATAAAAATGAAAAAAAATGAAAAAAAACATTCTTTTGCTTAATAAAATTGAAGTAATTTGAAAGTAAGAAGAATTTTAAAACGTATGCATAACAAAAAGTATAGATACTTTGAAAACCTGATAAGTTATTTAACTATTAAAAACTATTACTGAATTTGAAAATGAATTTCATAAAGTATGGTCGATAAAAAACTAAATTACTTTTTAAAGTTAATAAGATTTTGGAAAGTATTAAAATGTATAAATTATAGAAAAAGTATGCAAAAATATTAAGGTTGAGACATAAAAGTTTGAAACAAATCCAAAAAGTACGCTTACTAAAAACTATAACTATTTTAAGAAATATAATTTGTCAATAAGATCAAAGGTTTTCAAAAGTCTAAGAACACGCTTAGTCATCGTAGTAATTGATAAAAAATATTTTGAATGATAACAAGGTTTTCAAAATATGAAAATGCAACATTTTGAGAAAACTATTGAAAAACATTAATGTTAAAAAAAAATATAAACCTCAAAAAAGAATTTCTAAAAATATAATTTAATAAAACTGAAGTACTTTGAAAGTATAAAAAGTTCAAAAATAATTTAGAAAGTAAAATTATAAGTAAATTAGAAAAGGAAATTCATGAAGCATCCTTAATGAAAACTATATATAGTAAATAACATTTTCAAAAATTAGTTTTCCAGATAACATAAAATTTCAATTTAAGGATACCTGTATGAAATTAAAGTTAAAAAAAACAAAGTTGAAAGAGGATTTTAAAACCTTTTCTTAATAATATAAAAAATAACGTACTTCAAAACTATAAAATTTTGAAAATTTTCTGTGCCTATAAAAACTATAAGCAAATTTGAAAGACAAATTAAAAAGGGTTTGCTTAATAAAAAATTATAAGTACATTTTAAAAAAATAAGGTTTCAAAATATAAAATAGTCAAATTTTGATAAAACTAGTCAAAAACATTAAATTTGAGAAATATAAATCAGAAAGAATTTCAAAAATTATCTTGTCAACAAGGCTAAATTGGTTTTTTTAATAAGCTAAAGAGATGTATGCTACCATTTAAACTAATATTTCATAGAAAATATTTCAAAGCAAATAAGGGTTTTGAAAATTATATAACAAAGTCAAATGTTGAGAAAATTATTCAAAAACATTAAACTTGAGAAGTATAAATCTGAAAAAGAAATTCAAAGAGTACAACACTTAATAAAGGCATACGCAAATTAAGATTTAAAGTTTGTTGATGACTCTAAATTTATTTTTGATAAGTCTTAAAATATGCATTGTTGTCATCTCGAGTAACAGTTCATAGAAAACATAAATTTAAACAAGGATTTCGAAAAGTATACTTGGCAAAAATAATAAGTACTTTGAAAGTATAAATTTTGAAAACGTACTTAACTAATAAAAACTATAACTAGATATGTAAAAGAAATTAAAAATGCATGATTGATAAGAACTAAGGTACTTTTTACGCTAATAAGGTTTTTAAAAGCACTAAAGGTCAAATACTATTAAAAACCGTTAAAGTCAATTAATTTGAAAAGGAATTGTAAAAAGTATGCTTAATGAATACCAGTAGTGTAAGATTTAATAATTTGTCAATGCGTTGGAAATAGGTTCTCTAATATAAGTTTGCATTGACATCCTTTTCCTTTTTTTCTGAAACAAAGAACAAGTTCCTAAATCAAAATCATAAAATCTATGTGATAATCTTCAGATGGGGCATGCAATAACAAGAACATATACCACCACAAGCGTAGAGAAGCATATTGTAATAAGCTGAAGCATGCATGCACCATATATTGAGAACAAACTTGATGAATGATTCCTAGAAGAACACGGGACACTATTAAGACTTCTTAAAGCAGCATAATAGTTAACATTTGGTAATGCATATTATCCCAGGAGTTTTCAGAAACATAATGTTTTGTAGTCAAAATTCACGAGTATAAACTGAAGAAGGCAACAGTTAAGCAGAAGAGGCTTCAGAACTATTAATCTTAAACATTGTGCAACAGTTACCACGTACCACTAGTGCCCACCAGATCTGGGTGACAGCAAGGTAACAAGACGAAGGCCTATCCTCTGGACCAGTGCATATTGCAAACTTCTTCCATGTAACCACAGCATGTCAGCACTAGCTATATTTACGCTTACCAATCCCCATCATGAGTTAAAAAGAAAACAATCAGGAAATTTCTCAAAACAATGCAGTCAAAGCATAACAAAAAGGGCATAGCTAGCTATGCATGCCGATAAAAAGCAGAGTGCTTACTTTAGATTCAATTAACACCCTGAAAAACATTTTAGAATCCACAATTTTGGCCAAAGTGCCTAATAACATTATCAGATCAAAAAGAGAAAAAGGAAGCACATTTTCCCTCTGAATAACAAGCAATAGAGCTTTGGACATGGATAAATATTTCAACATGTCCATAAAACAAGTAGGTAGGAACACAACTTTAGAAAGTCCCTAAATTTCAAAAAGAATCAATTTCAAACAAGAGATATATAATCAGTTAAAATTTTCCTACAAAACCATAATTCAAGTGCATCATCAGTAAATTAGGAAATCCCTAGATCTTAAAGACCAAAATCGAAAGGGAAAGAAGTAAAAAGACTTTGACAAGAACATTGAATTTGAAGCGTAGGCCCAGAGATCCACTGTTGTCATCGTCCTCATCGTCGTCGCTTCTTATGCGGGCCAATTCATCAGCTTGTCTATTGGCAGTTCAGTTACCAGGGCAAGCGCTTTGAAGAATCCATGATGAAGTAAATCCATAGGAGAGCTGTGTAGGCATAAAAGTTTAAGCTAGCACAAACATCACAGAAGACAGTATGTTTATGCCAAAAATGGATAAGAGCATGAAACTATCCAGGGTTAGGCATGTAATACTATTAAACGCCACTTATACCATTACAGTATTACTCTGAATCAGTAAACTAACACATCAAACACAACAAGAGTTTTTTCAATATAGCAGCAGAAGTTGCACGGAGAAAACAACTTCCATATCCAGTTAATTGAGGCTTAAGCATTTCACATGATCAGTAGAATTTCAACCAGGCAGCATTTAAATTTAAAAGGTGTTGAAAATGGCAGCGACAACATTTATCACAAGGGATGCTGAAACTAGATAAATTTCTGAATCTACACATATACAGAACGAATCCAACGGACAACTCGAAGCAACAACAAGCAGTTACATTAAGGTAAATTTACACACACACACACACACAAACACGCACGCACGTGTGCGTGTGCGTGTGCGTGTGTTGGAAGGTAATTTCCGGGGGTATATAAGAGCGCCCTACTCTAGTAGGGATAAATCCCCATAGTGGTTATTCAGCCTCCAGACTAATCCCCCATGTCCACCGGAGAGTCGAACTAGAGCGTAGTGGACAGCAAACCCACCCGCTCACTGACCTCCCCCTTGGTGGACAATATGTCCATTGTCCACCACACGTAATGAGCTGGGGTCAATGGGGAGCAAACCCAATGACCTAACCGGTCCGCCACACCGTGTGTGTGTGTGTGTTAACAATAACTTGGAAGCATAGAAATTAACGTTGACTATTGATTCAAAATAGCCATCCAATATAAGGATGTCTAAGCTTTCTTACAACCTTTGTACCCGCAACGCCCCTTTGCAAGGCTGATATCTACCAAAATAACAAAATGAGGGCTTCAAGCATGTGATCAAACATGCGAAAAAGATTTAAGTCGCTAACAAAACATAATATAGATGGAAAAAAAGTAAACAAGTAGATACACCAGACCTCATGTAAAGCAGGAGCATCATTATTGCCGTCAACTGTAACAGCAACCACGTGACCTTTTCTCCTCAATGATTGCTTAAGTAGAGATGTTTGTCATTGGGGGAAGATCTTCCCTTCACCTACACATAACTATCATTATAATATGACTTGCCTAGGTATATATTATTTATATTCTTTTGACAAAATTGAAAAGTGTAGGAATGTGCCAACAAGGAGATACTTCTTTCCCTCGTTCCATTCTATTTTCAGGTGCTAGGTTCTTCTTGACTAAATGTCACAACCTCAACAATAATAGCATGAGTAGCCAAAATCTTGAAATGACCAATTGAGCAACTACCAAAATATATGCCGGTCCCTTGCAACTGCTGGTCTCTGATGTTGCTGTATAAAAGAGAAGGTGCTAACTATAACAAGCCTAATGTCTGGGAGAGTCGGAAATGTAGATGCAAAAAATTAAAATTATTAACGAACTTTACTACATGAATGTCTGGTTTATAAAAAAATAAAAAAAAAATCTGACATGTGCAATATGGAATTACAATGACAAGTTCCTAAGTGTTATCCAACTTAAGACGTAAGATTGTCAAAGGCATTCGGATAGGTCATCCTGAGTGAAGCCAAGTAGGAGTTAAATGTATTGAATACCAACATTAGCGGATGATCAACAAATAGAACAACAATCATATTGACAAGATGCCACCTCTGGGCTAATTATCATTTTGCTTGCACCATCAAGACGATATTACTACTTATTGCTAGATTCCTCTCCATCAAAGAATAGAGATCAATGCATAGGCCAATTTTTCTAACCATATAGTATATGGTTTCAGTGAACTTTCTATTTTTGGCTTTCTACTAGTAAAATGTGCAAAATGGAGCAGTCCAATTATGAAAAGTGCTCCAATATAAGTGAATTAACTATTCGGTCTTGTTATTATCCGGTTAAAATAGTAAATTTTTTGCCAGTCATTTGAAAGAAATTTGACAATGCAAGAACTCAATTAGTTCCCAAATCAGGTTACATATTACACCACCCCCACCCAACGCGCGCCAGCGCGTGAGAGAGAGAGAGAGAGAGAGAGAGAGAGTTTTGAAAAGTCTTACAGATATTTTATCATCAATTGTATCATTTCCTGATTCAGATTAAGCACGGAATGTGATTCCTTCTATAAGATTTGTCTTAAAGGCTACAACATTTGGGGTTAGGCTATGTAGCACTGATACTTTGACAAAGAACGTAACCGTGTTGGATATTTGTTCAATAGTTTAGTTGGATACTCTAATACTTGACAGATACACGCCAGTATTAGAATAAAATTTTACATATATTGAGTCAATTTTCTCATATGATGTTGAACCCACTACTGAGTTGAGAATTTTAAAAGCTTTTCGGTTTGCACTTACACATAGGAAATTAAGGAAACTAGTAAGAAGGAAATAGATGTTCTGCAAGTGAATACAATATATATGAATGTCTAAGAAGTTCTCTCTAATGACTAGCAGTTGCGGATACATGCATCATAACAAAGAAAACCAATCAAACAAAACAGAAGGACAATATATTAGGAGAAAGATGTACCCAACAAACACATACTTTTTCATCCAACTTAAAGCTCGTGCTTATACAGGATCATATGGAAATCTTATGCAATAAAAGAATAGAAGGCTCATGAAATGTCACATTGAAAAATTGTGATGCATCTGCAATGGAAAAATAAGGTCCAGAAAAGGCTATAGATTATGGTTTAAACTCCCGATATCCGTATTGAGTATTGGCCAATAGTTCTTAGTATCAAAATATTCCCAATATCCACAATGCCAGTCGTATCAACAATATCGGCATAGATATTAGCCGATCTTATAAGGTTCATATCAATTTAGAAAAGCATTTCAAAAAGTATGCTTATACAAATAATAAGTACTTCAGGATTTAAGGTCTGACAAAATTTCTGAAAATTGAAGAACTTGAAAACAAAAGGAAACTAGCAAAAACACAATGCTTATGGTTTCACAAAATTTTAAGAGCTAATAGATACTTTTATAGATAAACAGATATTTTTTTCTATAATTCATATAAGATTTGAATATAAACAATAATATCCGAACCTAAATTGCACAAGGTAAATCGCAACTAAAGACGAAAAGTGCACGAGAATAATCACAACAACAACTAAGCCATTTGTCCCAAGAATTTGGGGTAGGCTTGCACGAGAATAATCACAAGGGAGTAAATTAATTATGTCCTATTTCCAATGAACAATGATAAGAAGACAATATCATGGTCAGTAGATAATGAGATCATGGATCAATTTTCTAAGAGCATGTCATCTACCTGAGTGGGAGTCAAGTTAATGAAACTTCCAACGAATTTGGATGAATAAAAAAAGTAATGCATTCTCAAATATTTAAGAAGGTATGCAGAGGAATATTCCACCAAGTTTGCAAGCACATATAAAGCATGACTATGAATAGCTGATGTCTTGGTATCAAGTTTCAAGCAATTAGTGACAAGTAGGCAAGAATGTCAGTAAGCCTAAGAGAGAGAGAATAATTTAGACCAATGTCAAAGGTGCACATGTATAATAAAGCACTTGATGTTATGTTGCAATGAGCCTGAGATATGGGCCATACACATCGATATGTCTAAAAAGATATATGATGTCGCCAAAATATGCATTCTCAAATATTTAAGAAGGTATGCAGAGGAATATTCCACCAAGTTTGCAGGCACATATAAAGCATGACTATGAATAGCTGATGTCTTGGTATCAAGTTTCAAGCAATTAGTGACAAGTAGGTAAGAATGTCAGTAAGCCTAAGAGAGAGAATAATTTAGACCAATGTCAAAGGTGCACATGTACTCGTAGCTGAGTAGAAATAATAAAGCACTTGATGTTATGTTGCAATGAGCCTGAGATATGGGCCATACACATCTATATGTCTAAAAAGATGTATGATGTCGCCAAAATAGTTATATAAAATTATTTTGAAAGCCGACAAGGTTTTCAAAAGTATACAAATGTTAAATTTTGAGGAAACTCTTCAAAAATATTAAGTCGGGAAGTATATATTTGAAAAGGCATTTAAGAAGTGTCCTCAGTAAAAAAAAAAAAAAAACCAACCAGTACTTTAAGATTTAATTGTTTAGAGAAAAAAATTTCAGATTTTGTTGTTAGAAAAATTCTGAAATTGTCAGAACTTTGAGAACAAAAAAACATCAGCTGAAACAAGGCTTTATTTTGCAAAATAGGTCAAAGATATTTGTTGATAACTTTTATAAGATTTGCATATGGACAGTATTATCTCCAAACCTAAAGTGCAGGAGATAATTTTTATACCTAATGAAGACTAAAAAGGGCACGAGGCAAATCACGAGGGAGTAAGTTAATGACGTCCTTGTACCAACTCCCAATGGGTAATGGTAAGACATGTCATGGTCACAAGACGCTAGACGATAGTACTGTATCAATTTTCTAAGAGCAAATTATGTATCCGAGTGGGGGTAGAGAGATAATGGAACTCCATACATCAAATTCCCAGTGATTCTAAGAGGTATGCATGGCGATACTGCACCAAGAATGAAAGCACATCGATAGCATGATTACAAATAGATGATGTCGAGGTATCAAGTTTCAAATGATTAATGACAAGTAGGAAGTATATGTCATCAGCGAGCCTAAAGAGATAGATGATTATATTGAACCAATGTCTGAGATGCACAAGATGTACATGTGATAGAGTAGAATTGATGAAACCCTCACAGCAAAGTTGGGATGACAACCACTATGATGGCCACATACATTGTCATTAAGCCTAAAAAGCTGCACTTGACACCTAAGTAACCGTAGGCAAAATAAATTTGAAAGCTAATAATGTTTCTGCAAGTATGACAAATCAGTCTCTGAAAACTATTTGCAAACATTAAAAATTAATATAAATATATATATATCTGAAAATAATATTTCAATAAGTATGTTTGGTAAAAAAATATATATATAAGTACATTAAGATTCAATAGTTTAAGAAAACTTCTAAAAATATTAGAACTTTAAAAATAGAAGAAATTAGGGTAAAAGCAATCAAGTTTTAAAAGTTATTCAAGAGTTTTACAGATAAACATATATTTTTCAAATACCACTTTAAACCCCGCATATGGGCTTTACTATCACGGAACCTAAAAGGCAAATGTGGTGATTTAGGTACCGAATCAAGACGAAAAGTGCACAAGAGCATATCACAAGAGAGTAAGCTAATGATACCCTCAGTATCAGGTCCCCATTGGATAATGATCAGGCAATATCAATGCCACTAGGTGTTAGATGATGGCATTGGATAATTTATTTTAAGAACATGTGATTTATCCAAGTGAGAGTTAATGAAACTATTGACATCATATTTGGATGAATAACAGGAACGATAAAGGCGTTTCTCTACAATTCTAAAACTTATGGATGGTTATACTGAATCAAGATTCAAGGCACATAAAGAAAAATCATAAGCGACAAAACTGATAATGTCTTTGTAACAAGATTCCTATGATTAATGATTAGTAGGTAATCTGCATTATCAGTGAGCCAAAAGAGATAAATGATGATATCAGATCAAAGTCAAAGGTGCACGCGATGTACTCATGATAAAGTAGAATTGATGAAGACCTTGGTGTTGGCCTAAGTACCGCTACGTGGGCCTTATACATTGCCCTAGTCTAAGCAGATGGATGTTGTCACCTAACTAAAAAGGTGATAGAAAATATTTTGGAATTTAGATTAAACTATTCAAAAACATTAACTTCTGGTATTATCAGTTGGAAAAAACATTTAAAAGAAACTAGCTGAAAACAATGCTTATGATGAAATATAAGAATTTCAAAAAGGCAACTTCAGAGTTTTATAGATAAACATATATTTGCCTGTGATGTGTAGAAATCTGCATATGGACATTTACTCTCCCAAACCCAAATAAGCAAGAGAAAAAACACAAGAGAGTAAGTTGATGAAATAAGTACCGGTGAGTAACGATAAGAAGGCAATATCATGGTAGATGACAGATCATTTAATAAGATCAAGTTTCTTAGAGCAAGTTTTGTATCCATGTGCGGTTAGAAATGTAAGAACAGTTAGACAAATTCAGATGAATAAAAGCAAGATATGCATTCTCACCAATAAGTTGAAAAGGTATCTACACCTTGTTTAAGGGTACGTATATACCATTGTCACGAATAAATGATTCCCAATATCAAGTTTCCAACTCAATCACAAGTAGACAATAGGTAATTTATGTTATCAGTAACTCCAAAGAGATAGACAATAATATCTAACCAATATAACTAAGGTGCACCATGACAGAGTAGAATTGGTGAAGCCCTTGCGGTGAATTGAGTTGGGATAAGTATTAATACATTGGCCATACACATCAAAAAGTCTAAAAAGATGTCCATTGTAAGCTAAGTTAATAATTAATAGAAAACATTTTGAAAGCTAATAAGGTTTCCAAAACTGTAGAAATGTCAAATTTTAGGAAAACTATTTGAAAACACTAAAGATTATCTATTTGAAAAAGCATTTCAAAAAGTATAATATTTATAAATATAATATACTTTTTAATAATTTTTATACGAGTTGAGCTAGGCATTCGGAAATATCAAGAATGTGAATACCACTTTGATAGTGGTGTATCAACCAAATCAAAGAGGGAGTACCCGCGTTCTTGAAATTTCCGAAATAAGCCAAGCTCAACTCTTTTTATAAAATCAATATAGCCTTTACTATCACCAAACCTAAGAGACTACAAGGTAATTATCGTATTGAATCAAGAGTAAAAATGCACAAGCCATATCACAAGAAAGCAAGTTGATATCCTCGGTATCAAATCCTCGTTGATAATGCCAAGGCAATACCAGTTCCATAGGTGACCGATGATGGGATTGATTAAATTGTTTAACAGCATGTGATTTATCCAAGTAGGAGTAGAATTAATAAAACTCTCAACATCGAATTCGTATGAAAAACAAGCATGCAAGCTACATACATCCCCAGTAAGTCTAAAATGTATAAATTAATAATTAGTAAGTAATATGCGCATAACTATTCAGCAATATGCACTACTAGTAAGCATGCAATGTACCCGTGATAGAGTAGATTGATAAAGCCCTAAGAATGCATACCTAAACGTGGGTCATATGTCCGTTGTTGATAAGTCTGAAAAGATGTAAACTGTCACATAAACTAATTTTATATCGGAAAAAATTGAGAGCTAATAAGTTTTACAAAAGAATAAAGATATTAAAACAATTCAAAAATATTAAAATAAGAAATATAAATTTGAAAAACCATTTCAAAAAGTATGCTCAATAAAAATTTTAAGTACAAGTCAAGAAAATATCTGAAAAATTAGGTAATTTTGAAACTATGCCAACTAAAAACTATATGTACTTTTCAAAAGCAATAAGATATTTGACAATAAGGCCTCAGAAAATATAAAAATTCCAAATTTTGAGAAAATTATTTGAAACAATTTAAGTAAATAAATATAAATTTGAAAAGAGTATCAAAACTTATTTTTAATAAAAACTATCAGAGCTTTGAAATTAAAATTTACTTTTTATAAAAGCAGTGAGTCATTTAAGCTTTAACATTTAATAAAAATAATTAGAAACCTTATTAGGTTTTAAGAAGTACAACTTTTCAAATTTTGAGAAAATTATTAGGAATCATTAAAGTTAAAAAAATATATCTGAAGCAGAATTTCAAAAGTAAGCCTTTTCAAAATTATAAGTACCTCAAAAGTTTAAATTGGAAAATTATTTCACTTATAAAAACTATAAGTAAATATGCAAAAGAACCTAAAAAAAGTTGCATTATAAAAACTAATTGTACTTCATTTCTATAGCAATTAAATTTTCAAAAAGTGTAAAAAAGTTTCAAATTTAGAAAAGACTATTTGAGAACATTAAATATATGTATAAATTTGGGAAAAAATAAAAAATTCATGCCTAATAAATAATATAAGTACTTCATAGTACTAAAATTTGAAAACTTCTCCAATAATAAAAAAAATAAAAGAAAATTCAAAAAAGAATGTCAAAAAATTACGCTTTAAAATACTATCTTTATAAGTACCATAAAATTTAAATAAGTTTGTATGCAGGACAAAAAATAAGTCTTACAATATATTTATAGTTGTCACCGAGAGTACCTAAAAAATTGAAGACTATAAAGTAGTTTAAAATTTGGGAAAATTATTTCACTTATAAAAACTACACGTAAATGTGCAAAACAATCCAAAAAAACTGCATAATAAAAACTAAGTGTACTTCACTTCCACATAAAATAAGGTTTCAAAAGTATAAAAATTTATATTTAGAAAAGACTTTGAAAACATGAAGTATATTCCTAATATGCTTAAAAAAATATAAATATTTGAGTTTTAAAATCTGAAAAAGTATATTCCTAATAAAAACTAAAAGTATATTTGAAAAAGAATTTCAAAAAGTATACATAATAATGACGAAAAAAGATCTTAATAAGGTTTTTGTATGAAAAAAATGTCGATTTCTAAGAAACTATTAGAAACATTAAATTTGATAAATATAAATTTAGAAATGAATTTCAAAAAGTATGCTTAATAAATTTCAAAAACTAATTGAAAACTTAAGAAATAGAACTCAAAAAAAGTAATCTCTAAAAGTAAGCTCACTAAAAATGTTTATACGTAAGCATACAAATTGGTCATCTACAGTAATAATTTGAGAAGTATATACAAATGGTCGCCGACAATAATAATTAATAGAAAACAATGTGCTAGGTAATAAGATTTTGAAAAGTAAAAAGCTTTTGACTATGAGAAAACTATTCAAGAACTTTAAAGTTAAATAAAGTTAAAAAAGAGTTTTAAAAAACATGCTTAATAAAAACTAATGTACTTTGAACAGCAAAGAACATTTTCGAAAGAAAACAAAAGTCAATTTGTGAGAAAACTATTAGAAATATTAAAGCTCAAAAATTTAAATCTGAAAAAAAAGAATTAAAAAATGTAAACTTCATAAAAATCTACAAGGACCTTAAGATTTAATGGCTTGTTGATATGTCTAAGAGAATGAATGTTGTCATATAAAAAAAATATTTTGAGAGCTAATAAGGTTTTCAAAATTATAAAATTATCAATGTTGAGAAAACTATTTGAAATCATCAAAGTTAGGAAAGTATAAATACGAAAAAGAAATTTGATATAAACTAAAGTTCTTTTTATAACTAATAAGATTTTCAAAAGTATAAAATGTCAAAATTCACGAAAACTATTTGAATTAAAAACATTTGCTAATAAGAAGCATAAGCACTTTAAATTTAAAATTTTATAGATGAGTCTAAAAATGTATTGGTAAGTCTTAAAATATGTATTGTTGTCATGTACACTAATAGATAATAGAAAATAATATGATAGCTACAAAGTTCGAAAACTAAAAAAAAAAAAATTAAAATAACTATTTGAAAGCATTAATGTTAAGAAATATAAATTTGAAGTAAATTATTAAAAAGTATACTTAATAACATCTATGAATATTTTGGAAGTATAAAAATCTGCAAAAGTACTATACTACTAAAAACTATAATGTAATTTGAAGAGAATTTCAAAAGCATGATTAATAAAACTAAAGTACATTTTAAAAATAATAAGATTTTTGTAAGTACTTTAAACTTTTACAGCGAATGTACATTCAAAGTAATATTTGATACGAAATATTTTGAAAGCTAATAAGGTTCCAAATTATAGAAATGTCAAACATTGAGAAAAATATTCAAAACCATTAAAGTTAAATAGAAAGTAATAATCAATAACATTGATAAAAGGATATCAAGAAGTATGCTAAACAGAAAACAAAAGCACTTCAAGATTTAAGAGATCATGGATGAGTCTAAAAAAATATTAATAGGTCCATTAAAGTTAAATAGAAAGTAATAATCAATAACATTGACAAAAGGATATCAAGAAGTATGCTAAACAGAAAACAAAAGCACTTCAAGATTTAAGAGATCATGGATGAGTCTAAAAAAATATTAATAGGTCGAAAAATAAGTAATGTTTACCTACGCAAATAAATAAAATAAAATTCAATGATAGCTAATAAAGTTTCAGAAAGTATAAAAATTTCAAATTTTTAGAAAACTATTTGCAAACATTAATGTTAATAAATATAAATCTCAAAATAGAATTTCAAAAAAAACATGCTTAATAAAATTGAAGTAATTTGAAAGTGTAAAAACCTGAAGAAGTATTTTAGTACTAAATGTTATAATTAAATTTAAAAATGAATTTCAAAAAGTAAGATCGATAAGGAGTAAAGTACTTTTTAAAGCTAAAAATATTTTGCACAGTATAAAAATGTGAAAATTTGAGAAAACTATTAAAAAGAATTAAGGTTGAGAAATGTAAGTTGAAACAAATTTCAAAAAGTTCACGTAATAAAAGCTATAAAAATTTTAAGATTTATACTTTACCAATAGTCTAAACTCTAAAGGTTTTCAAAAGTCCAAAAACACGTAGATTGTCATCAAAAGAAATAATTGACAGAAAATATTGCAAGAAAATAAAGTTTTCAGAATATTAAAATATCATATTTTAAGAAAAATAATTAAAAACATTAACTTTAAGAAACATAAATTGGAAAAAACATCAAAAAACTATTAATAGGTCGAAAAATAAATAATGTACTTACCTACGCTAATAAATAAAATAAAATTCTATGATAGCTAATAAAGTTTTAGAAAGTATAAAAATTTCAAATTTTTAGAAAACTATTTGCAAACATTAATGGTAATAAATATAAATCTCAAAAAAGAATTTCAAAAAAACATGCTTAATAAAATTGAAGTACTTTGAAAGTATAAAAACCTGAAGAAGTATTTTAGTACTAAATGTTATAGCTAAATTTAAAAACGAATTCAAAAAGTAAGATCGATAAGGAGTAAAGTACTTTATAAAGCTAAAAAGATTTTGCACAATATAAAAATGTCAAAATTTGAGAAAACTATTAAAAAGTATTAAGGTTGAGAAATGTAAGTTGAAACAAATTTCAAAAATTTCACGTAATAAAAGCTATAAAATTTTTAAGATTTATACTTTGCCAATAGTCTAAACTCTAAAGGTTTTCAAAAGTCCAAAAACACGTAGATTGGCATCAAAAGAAATAATTGATAGAAAATATTTTGCAAGAAAATAAAGTCTTCAGAATATTAAAATGTCATATTTTAAGAAAAATAATTAAAAACATTTAACTTTAAGAAACATAAATTGGAAAAAAAATCAAAAAACATACTTAATAAATTGAAGTACTTTGAAAGTAAGAAGAATTTTAAAGTGTATGCATTATAAAAAAATACAGATATTTTGAAAGTATAAAAAACTGAAAAGGTATTTTATTATTAAAAATTATAAATGAATTTGGAAACAAATTTCAAAAAGTACGGTCGACAAAAACTAAACTGCTTTTTAAAGCAAAAAATATTTTGAAACTATAAAAATGCTAACATTTGAGAAAACTATGCCAAACATTAAAGTTGAGAAATATAAGTTTGAAACAAATTTTGAAAAGTTCTCTTAATAAAACTACTACTATTTTAAGAAATATAGTTTTTCGATAAGTCCAAAGGTTTTAAAAGTTTAAAAAAAACGTATATGTCATTTAAAGTAACAAGTTATAGAAAATATTTTGAATGATAACAAGGTTTTCGAAGTATGAAAATGAGATAATTTGGACAACTAATCAAAAGCATTAATATTAAGAAATATAAATCTAAAAAAAATCAAGAAAATATAATTAATAAAACTGAAGTACTTTGAAAGCATAAAAAGTTCAAAATTAGTTTACAAAATAAAATTATAAGTAAATTACAGAAGAAAATTCAAGAACCATGTAGAATTATATATAGCAAATAAGGTTTTCGAAAATTAGTTTCCAGATAGCATGAAAATTTCACATCTAAAGATAAATGTATGAAAACACTCATGATAAAAAAATATAACTTTGAAAAAGAATTTTAAAACTTTTGCTTAATAAAAACTGAAATACTTCAAAACTATAAAATTTTGCTAAATTTTCTTTACTAATAAAAATTATAGGGTAAATTATGAAAAACACCCCTGTACTATTAGGGGTGTTGCACCAAATACTCTTAATACTACCAAAACTCACACTTTGCACCCCTGAGGTCTGACGCCATCGACTTTTTGGTCAAAGGGGGTCACGTGCACTAAACCCCTCTAACCAAATTAATTTTATTTTATAATCAAATTAATCTCCATTAAGCCACTTAATAGAGACTAATTAACAAACTTAATCATCTCTCTCATCTCTCCCCTGGATCTCTCTCCCCTCCTATTTCACTCCTCCCAGCTGTCTCTTTGCCTCTCTCTCAACCTCGGCCTCAGTCTTAACTCAAACACCTGAGCAAGACCCCCCCCCCATCGCCGAATCCAATCTGAGGTTGAGTCCCCGTCGTTCAGGGCACCATCTTCTGCTCCGGCGATGACAACTTTCATGTCAAGAAGCCCTTTCTTTCTCGTCGTTGGCATTTGCCCGACCGTTGAGATCAGAGGCCACTTCAGCTGCGGAGGCATCAACACATTGATAAGGAAGAAAGGGGAAAAGGAGTAGGAGGAGCTCCTCTCGGCGTCGAAGGCCATGCCCCTAGCACCCTTCTTTTCCTTGCGGCTCTCCTCCTCACTGCCCTCCCTCGATGAGGAGGGGCAAAGGGGAGTGAGGGGAGAGGTCGCCTCCCCTGCTCTCTCCTTGCCGGGTGAGGGTAGCGAGGAGGGACGAGGAGGAAGCAGGAGGAGGGAGGGCCACCGAGGGTGGCAGGAGGAGGGAGCGGGGAAGGGCAACCTCTCCCCTCTCCCACTCCCTCCTCACCGTCAAAGAAGATGGCGACAAGTAAGAGGGAGCCGGAGAAGGGCGAGGCCACCCTTCGTCGGTGTTCTCGATGACTTCTTTGCCGGAGAGAGGGAGGAAAGGGGGGAGAGAGAGGGAGAGAGAAATTTGAGGGATTTTTTAAAAAATGATTTTTTTTAAAAAAATTAAGTGCAATCAAAGAATGTGTTTTGCACATGTATAATTTAACGAAAAAGTTGCCAGCATCAGACCTCAGGGGTGCAAAGTGTGAGCTTTAATAGTATACGAGTGTTTGGTGCAACACCCCCAATAGTACAGGGGTGTTTTCCATAATTTACCCAATTTAAGTAAACTTGAAAAAAAAACTATAAATATTATAACCAAATAAGGTTTCCAAAGTATAAAATAATCATATTTTGATAAAACTAGTTGAAAACATTAATTTTGAGAAATATAAATCTGAAAAAAAGAATTTTAAAAGAGTACACTTAATAACAGCATAAGAAAATTAAGATTTACACTTTGTCAATCAGTCTAAATTTATTTTTGATAAGTCTAAAAATATATATTGATGTCATCTAGAGTAATAGTTAATCAAAAACATAAATTTGAACAAAGGATTTTGAAACTAAACTTAAAAAAATAATAAGTAGTTTGAAAGTGTAAAATTTTGAAAACATACTTTACTAATAAAAACTATATATAGATTTGTAAAACAATTTAAAATGTATGAATGATAAAAACTAAAGTACTTTTTAAGGCCAATAAAGATTTTCAAAAGTATTAAAAGCCAAATACTATTAAAACCATTAAAGACAATTAATTTGAAAAGAAATTGTAAAAAATGTGCCTAATGAAAACAAGAAGTACTTTAAGATTTAATTTGTCAATATGTTGAAAATAGGTTTACAAAAAGTAAAATCACATGGTATTTGTATGGTAAAGAAAAGTTAATAGAAAATATGTTAGTAGCTAATAAGGTTTTCAAAAATATAGAAATGTGAAATTTTGTGAAAACTAAAACATTAAATGAAAAAATTAAAAAAAAATCTAAGAAACAATTTCAAGAAATACGCTTAGTAAATAATGTAAGTACCTTAAAGTAGTTTACTAATAAAAACTATAAATAAATTTGAAAACCAATCCCAAAAAATATCCTTCAACAAAACTATATGACTTTTCAAAGCAAACACAGTTTTCAAAAATAAGGTATTACGTCCTATAATTTAAAATTTGAGAAATAATTTAAAATATTAAACTTAAGAAATATAAAATTCAAAAAAGATTCTACTAATCAAAACATAAAAATTCGAATGCAAAAAAGAAGGTTCTACTAAAAATATAATTAAATTTGAAGAAACATCTAAATAAATGCTTAATAGAAACTATATGTAGTTTTCAAACCAATATAATTTAAAAAAGTCACTGCAAAAAAATAAATATAAATTTGAAAAATGATTTCTAAAAGTAAACTTAACAAAATAAAAAGTACTATGAAAGTACGAAAATTTGAAACAATTTCTCGAAATATGCTTAATAAAACTATAAAAACTTTTGAAAGAACAAAAAGTTCAAAAAATGTTTTCTGATAAAAGATATAAGTAAATTGAAAAAAACAATTTTAAAAAATATGCTTAAACAAAAATATATGAATTTCAAATCAAATGTTGTTTCCAAAAATAAGGTTTTACAAAGGATTTAAAAAATTATATTTTGAGAAAAATATTGGAAAATATTAAAGTAAAGAAATATAAATTCATAACATATTTTAGTAATAGAAGTCATAAGTAAATTTGAAGATAATTTTTAAAATTATGATATATATAAACTTTATGTACTTTTCAAATCAAATGCAATTTTTAAAAATAACTTTTTAAAAGAAAATATAAATTTGAAAAAAGATTTCCAAAAGTAACTCAACAAAAGTAATTAGCAGTTTGAAAGAATGAAAATTTGAAGGTGTACTTTATTACTAAAAACTGTAATTGAATTTTTCAAGGAATTTAAAAATGTATGATTGATAAAAACTAAAGTACATTTAAAAGCTACTCAGTTTTTTTAAAGTACTAAAAAGTCAATACTATTCAAAAACATTAAAGTCAACAAATTTGAACAGGAATTGTAAAAAGTATGCTTGATGAAAACAACAAGTATTTTAAGATTTAATAATTTGTCAATGTGTTAAAAATAGGTTTTCAAAAAGTCAAAACACGGTGTTTGTCATATAAAGTAAAAGTTGCCATAAAATATTTTGGTAGCTAATAAGGTACTGAAATTACTAACATGTGAAATTTTAAGAAAACTATTTGAAAATATTACAGTTAAGAAGTATAAATATAGGAAACAATTTCACAAAGTATGCTTCATAAAAACTATAAGAAATTTGAAAGAAAAATATATAAAAAATATTTTACTAATAAAACTATAAACAAATTTGCAAAAACAATTTCCAAAAAACATGCTTAAACAAAACAATATGACTACTCAAATTAAGTATGGGCTCAAAATAAGGCTTTTTTTAGCTATATTTTATATATAAAATTTTAAATTTTGAGAAAAGTATTTTGAAAATATTAAAGTTAAGAAATATAGAACTCAAAATGGATACAACTAATAAAAACAAGAAGTAAATATTAAGAATCAATTCACAAAAATATACTTAATAAAAATTATATGTACTTTACAGATCAAATATACTTTTCAAAACTTAACGTTTTAAGGTTTCCAAATTTTGAAAAAGAAATGCATGATTGACAAGAAATAAAATACTTTTTAAAGCTAATACGGTTTTCAATAGTATTAAAAAATCAATTTTAAGAAAACTATTCAAAATCTTAAAAAGTATAAACAATAAATTTGGAAAGGAATTATAAAAAGTATGCTACCTTAAAACAATAAGTACTTTAAGATTTAATAATTTGTTAATGTGTTGAAAAATGGTTTCCAAACGTCTAAAAACATGTATTTGTCATCTAAGTAATTGTTGATAACAAACATATTTTGGTAGCTATTAAGGTTTTCAAAAGTATAAAAAATGTGAAATTTTGAGAAAACTTTTCGAAAATTTACCGTTGAAATATATAAATTTGAAAAAAAAAAACAAAAATCGTATGTTTAATAAAAACTATATGTACTTTAAGATTCAAATGTTTGTCGATATATCAAAAAGATGTATGTTTTTATCTAAAGTAAGAGAGTTGACAAAAAATTATCTTGAAAACTAATAAGATTTTAGAAGTCAAATTTTGAAAAAGTTATTAAAAATGTCCATGTTGAGAAATATAAACCCGAAAAAGAATTTCAATAAATGTGATTAATAAAAACTATAATACTTTAAGATTCAATGATTCATCAATAAGTCTAAAAAGATGTATACATGTTATATTTTGAAGTAATAGTTGATAGAATTTTTTTTTTTGCAAGCTAATAAGGTTTTCAAAATTATAAAAATATCAATTTTTGAGAAAACTATTAGAAAACATCCATGTTTGGAAATATAGAGAAAAGGAAATATAGAGATAAAAAATGAAAATTTTCAAATTTTAAATAATATATTGTTAGTTAGGATATTTCATAAATTTAAATAATATATTGTTAGTTAAGGTTGACCTTTTAAAATTAAAAAATGTAAGTAATGTCCGAGATTTCTAGTGTACTAAAAAAGAAAAGGCAGAATCCCAAAATATTATTCTCAAACAGAAATTTACTTCCTTTTGCTTAACGATTTGATAAACTAGACTTTTCTCTAAATTATGAAAATTGACAAAAAGTATTAATGTGTCTGAAATAATCTAATGTGTCTGAAATAATCTAATGGCTCAAATTCACTCTAGATGAAAACATTATTTGGTGCTTTATAATTGTGTGTGCGTGTGCGTATGTAATGGTTTTGCCAAAAGCAAATACACAAGGCATATGCCTTGCCTTACTGGTGCATTAGTCTTTGAGTTAGTTACTCTTTTTCCATCTAAAGATTGCTACACAAAACTATACTGCATAACAACACTATAATCAGATCCACATTTTTCTTTACAACAAAACACATCTCATGATTGTTCCACAATACATTCTACTCATTTGTTAACAAAACCGAGAATATTTCTTAATAAGATGAAAAGGAAACAGCATCCTAAACATAAAGATCAGAAAATAAATTCAAGCTATACTATCTGACATGATTCCACATCTAAAGAAAGGAATTAGTGTTTAGTTTTGGTTCCATGAACTCAACAATATTGTGTGGTTGTTCTCTGAATTTGAGGGTGGTAACAGTCCGAGGCAGTGCACAGAAAGCTTTAAATGAAGCCTGCTCGACTAAAAAAGTAAGAGACAAGAAAATAATCATGAAATGGAAATAGAAGTGTGGATCAAAATTGAAGATTCACAAACTACAAGCTCACTCTTAATCTTTGCTACCCTGTTATCTCGACTGAACTAGAGAGACTCTACACAGGAAAGATACAAAAATAACGCCTCAAAGTTGATAGAAGTAATACTATCAAATATGGACATGCCTCAAAGTTGATAGAAATACAATACAAAAATGGACATGCAACAACCTACCTTGATAGAAACGAAAAAGTGAAGAGCAGGGAATAAATACATCACGTATATATCTCTACGTGAAACAAACAAAAAAAGTGAAACAATTTTCCCTAAGAATAACCAGCATAAATCTTTGCACGTTAAATATTTCAAGAAATTTTATCCAGACTTGCTAGAAATAGAATATGTATAAAAATATAATGGGATAAACCAGATGTCTAAACGTCTTATTGGGAAAGTCCAAAATTTATACATGCACAGATCACAATCTTTTTTAACAGACAAGTCTTGAGTCAATTGTGCCAATGAAGAAGACAAAGACAACAATTATTTATGATCAAATAATTAAAGCCTGAACATTTGACAATCGCTCTCGGTTGGTGGTGTTCTTGCTTTTGTCCCATAGAGGTTATAAAATGGAAGTGAAAATGGGGAACAAAATTGAGGCCACACAGCAAAGTTACTGGTGCTACTGCTTTTGGTTAAATATATATCCATAATTGTGCTCCAACTTGCTTTCATTTCTAAATGCCAGGCACTAATTGGGATGTAACAGTTGCTTTCTAGAATGGCTAAATCGAAACACTCTGCTCTGGTCTGCCTGTGACTACAGAACCCATGACTACACTAGTTGGCATTTCTAAATGCCAGGCACTAGTTTCTTTTAAAATCTATCATGGACTAAAACTTAGTCACTGAACACAGAAGCTTTGTCCTCAGCCCTTTATGGAACACCACAGGCTAGTCCTCAACACAGTATACATTTTTTTTAAATAAGAAACTTCAAATCCTCCAAATACATAACTCCTACAAATTTTATCTTGGCCCAAAGCAAAATCCCCATTCTTTGTCCATTTCACCATTCACCTAAACAAGAATAGCAATTTGGGGCTAAAGGATTTGGTAGAAGCAGCAAACAAAAAGATCCCAGGGAATTCCACAAAAACAGAAAACCTATGCTAGTCGCTTGCTAATATTCCTAATCCACTGAATGATTATATAGTTGGTGGCTCTAATCTATCATAAGTAAGAAGAAACATTTTTTGGGAAGTTTCTCAAAACAAATGCCATGTCAGTGTATAATAAGTAAAGAAAGTAGCTAGCTACCTTTAAGCACATGCAGCCTCGATGGTGTTCCCAGTGCATGTTACGTGCAATAGTGGTGTTTCCCTACAAATTCAAATGAAACAAATTAAGATCCTGAAAATTTTGGTCGAAGTGCCTAATACCATCTTTGGGCGAAAAAAGAAACTGGAAAGAAGACCTCGCTAGTGTTTTCCCCTAAGTATAACAAGCATGGAGCTTTGAACGTTTAAATAATAAGATTTTTGTAAGTACTTTAAACTTTTACAGCGAATGTGTGTCGTCATTCAAAGTAATATTTGATACGAAATATTTTGAAAGCTAATAAGGTTCCAAATTATAGAAATGTCAAACATTGAGAAAAATATTCAAAACCATTAAAGTTAAATAGAAAGTAATAATCAATAACATTGACAAAAGGATATCAAGAAGTATGCTAAACAGAAAACAAAAGCACTTCAAGATTCAAGAGATCATGGATGAGTCTAAAAAAATATTAATAGGTCAAAAAATAAGTAATGTTTACCTACGCAAATAAATAAAATAAAATTCTATGATAGCTAATAAAGTTTCAGAAAGTATAAAAATTTCAAATTTTTAGAAAACTATTTGCAAACATTAATGTTAATAAATATAAATCTCAAAATAGAATTTCAAAAAAACTTGCTTAATAAAATTGAAGTAATTTGAAAGTGTAAAAACCTGAAGAAGTATTTTAGTACTAAATGTTATAATTAAATTTAAAAATGAATTTCAAAAAGTAAGATCGATAAGGAGTAAAGTACTTCTTAAAGCTAAAAATATTTTGCACAGTATAAAAAGGTCAAAATTTGAGAAAACTATTAAAAAGAATTAAGGTTGAGAAATGTAAGTTGAAACAAATTTCAAAAAGTTCACGTAATAAAAGCTATAAAAATTTTAAGATTTATACTTTACCAATAGTCTAAACTCTAAAGGTTTTCAAAAGTCCAAAAACACGTAGATTGTCATCAAAAGAAATAATTGACAGAAAATATTGCAAGAAAATAAAGTTTTCAGAATATTAAAATATCATATTTTAAGAAAAATAATTAAAAACATTAACTTTAAGAAACATAAATTGGAAAAAACATCAAAAAACTATTAATAGGTCGAAAAATATATAATGTACTTACCTACGCTAATAAATAAAATAAAATTCTATGATAGCTAATAAAGTTTTAGAAAGTATAAAAATTTCAAATTTTTAGAAAACTATTTGCAAACATTAATGGTAATAAATATAAATCTCAAAAAAGAATTTCAAAAAAACATGCTTAATAAAATTGAAGTACTTTGAAAGTATAAAAACCTGAAGAAGTATTTTAGTACTAAATGTTATAGCTAAATTTAAAAACGAATTCAAAAAGTAAGATCGATAAGGAGTAAAGTACTTTATAAAGCTAAAAAGATTTTGCACAATATAAAAATGTCAAAATTTGAGAAACTATTAAAAAGTATTAAGGTTGAGAAATGTAAGTTGAAACAAATTTCAAAAATTTCACGTAATAAAAGCTATAAAATTTTTAAGATTTTACTTTGCCAATAGTCTAAACTCTAAAGGTTTTCAAAAGTCAAAAAACATGTAGATTGGCATCAAAAGAAATAATTGATAGAAAATATTTTGCAAGAAAATAAAGTCTTCAGAATATTAAAATGTCATATTTTAAGAAAAATAATTAAAAACATTTAACTTTAAGAAACATAAATTGGAAAAAAAATTCAAAAAACATACTTAATAAATTGAAGTACTTTGAAAGTAAGAAGAATTTTAAAGTGTATGCATTATAAAAAAATACAGATATTTTGAAAGTATAAAAAACTGAAAAGGTATTTTATTATTAAAAATTATAAATGAATTTGGAAACAAATTTCAAAAAGTACGGTCGACAAAAACTAAACTGCTTTTTAAAGCTAAAAATATTTTGAAACTATAAAAATGCTAACATTTGAGAAAACTATGCCAAACATTAAAGTTGAGAATTTTGAAAAGTTCTCTTAATAAAACTACTACTATTTTAAGAAATATAGTTTTTCGATAAGTCCAAAGGTTTTAAAAGTTAAAAAAAAAACGTATATGTCATTTAAAGTAACAAGTTATAGAAAATATTTTGAATGATAACAAGGTTTTCAGAGTATGAAAATGAGATAATTTGGACAACTAATCAAAAGCATTAATATTAAGAAATATAAATCTAAAAAAATCAAGAAAATATAATTAATAAAACTGAAGTACTTTGAAAGCATAAAAAGTTCAAAATTAGTTTACAAAATAAAATTATAAGTAAATTACAGAAGAAAATTCAAGAACCATGTAGAATTATATATAGCAAATAAGGTTTTCGAAAATTAGTTTCCAGATAGCATGAAAATTTCACATCTAAAGATAAATGTATGAAAACACTCATGATAAAAAAATATAACTTTGAAAAAGAATTTTAAAACTTTTGCTTAATAAAAACTGAAATGCTTCAAAACTATAAAATTTTGCTAAATTTTCTTTACCAATAAAAATTATAGGGTAAATTATGAAAAACACCCCTGTACTATTAGGGGTGTTGCACCAAACACTCTTATACTACCAAAACTCACACTTTGCACCCCTGAGGTCTGACGCCATCGACTTTTTGGTCAAAGGGGGGTCACGTGCACTAAACCCCTCTAACCAAATTAATTTTATTTTATAATCAAATTAATCTCCATTAAGCCACTTAATAGAGACTAATTAACAAACTTAATCATCTCTCTCATCTCTCCCCTGGATCTCTCTCCCCTCCTATTTCACTCCTCCCTGTTGCCTCTTTGCCTCTCTCTCAACCTCGGCCTCAGTCTTACTCAAAAACCTGAGCAAGACCCCCCATCGACTTTTTGTCAAAGGGGGGTCACGTGCACTAAACCCTCTAACCAAATTAATTTTATTTTATAATCAAATAATCTCCATTAAGCCACTTAATAGAGACTAATTAACAAACTTAATCATCTCTCTCATCTCTCCCCTGATCTCTCTCCCCTGGATCTCTCTCCCTCCTATTTCACTCCTCCATGCTGCCTCTTTGCCTCTCTCTCAACCTCGCCCTCAGTCTTAACTCAAACACCTGAGCAAGACCCCCCCCCATCGCCGAATCCAATCTGAGGTTGAGTCCCCGTCGTTCAGGGCACCATCTTCTGCTCCGGCGATGACAACTTTCATGTCAAGAAGCCCTTTCTTTCTCGTCGTTGGCATTTGCCCGACCGTCGAGATCAGAGGCCACTTCAGCTGCGGAGGCATCAACACATTAATGAGGAAGAAAGGGGAAAAGGAGCAGGAGGAGCTCCTCTCGGCGTCGGAGGTCATGCCCCTAGCTCCCATCTTTTCCTTGCGGCTCTCCTCCTCACTGCCCTCCCTCGACGAGGAGGGAGCAAGGGGAGTGAGGGGAGAGGTCGCCTCCCCTGCTCTCTCCTTGCCGAGTGAGGGTAGCGAGGAGGGACGAGGAAGCAGGAGGGAGGGCCACCGAGAGTGGCAGGAGGGGAGCGGGGAAGGGCAACCTCTCCCCTCTCCCACTCCCTCCTCACCGTCAAAGAAGATGGCGACAAGTAAGAGAGGGGGCCGGAGAAGGGCGAGGCGCGAGGCCACCCTTCGTCGGTGTTCTCGATGACTTCTTTGCCGGAGAAAGGAGGAAAGGGGGGAGAGAGAGGGAGGGAGATTTTGAGGGATTTTTAAAAAAAATGATTTTTTTAAAAAATTAAGTGTAATCAAAGCACGTGTTTTGCACATGTATAATTTAGCGAAAAAGTCACCAGCATCAGACCTCAGGGGTGCAAAGTGTGAGCTTTTAGAAGTATACGAGTGTTTGGTGCAACACCCCCAATAGTACAGGGGTGTTTTCCATAATTTACCCATTTAAGTAAACTTGAAAAAAAAAACTATAAATATTATAACCAAATAAGGTTTCCAAAGTATAAAATAATCATATTTTGATAAAACTAGTTGAAAACATTAATTTTGAGAAATATAAATCTGAAAAAAAGAATTTTAAAAGAGTACACTTAATAACAGCATAAGAAAATTAAGATTTACACTTTGTCAATCAGTCTAAATTTATTTTTGATAAGTCTAAAAATATATATTGTTGTCATCTAGAGTAATAGTTAATCAAAAACATAAATTTGAACAAAGGATTTTGAAACTAAACTTAAAAAAATAATAAGTAGTTTGAAAGTGTAAAATTTTGAAAACAAACTTTACTAATAAAAACTATATATAGATTTGTAAAACAATTTAAAATGTATGAATGATAAAAACTAAAGTACTTTTTAAGGCCAATAAAGATTTTCAAAAGTATCAAAAGCCAAATACTATTAAAACCATTAAAGACAATTAATTTGAAAAGAAATTGTAAAAAATGTGCCTAATGAAAACAAGAAGTACTTTAAGATTTAATTTGTCAATATGTTGAAAATAGGTTTACAAAAAGTAAAATCACATGGTATTTGTATGGTAAAGAAAAGTTAATAGAAAATATGTTAGTAGCTAATAAGGTTTCAAAAATATAGAAATGTGAAATTTGTGAAAACTAAAACATTAAATGAAAAAATTAAAAAAAATCTAAGAAACAATTTCAAGAAATACGCTTAGTAAATAACGTAAGTACCTTAAAGTAGTTTACTAATAAAAACTATAAATAAATTTGAAAACCAATCCCAAAAAATATCCTTCAACAAAACTATATGACTTTTCAAAGCAAACAGTTTTCAAAAATAAGGTATTACATCCTATAATTTAAAATTTGAGAAATAATTTAAAATATTAAACTTAAGAAATATAAAATTCAAAAAGGATTCTACTAATCAAAACATAAAAATTCGAATGCAAAAAGAAGGTTCTACTAAAAATATAATAAATTTTTAAGAAACATCTAAATAAATGCTTAATAGAAACTATATGTAGTTTTCAAACCTAATATAATTTAAAAAAGTCACTGCAAAAAAATAAATATAAATTTGAAAAATGATTTCTAAAAGTAAACTTCACAAAATAAAAAGTACTATGAAAGTACGAAAATTTGAAACAATTTCTCAAAATATGCTTAATAAAACTATAAAAACTTTTGAAAGAACAAAAAGTTCAAAAAATGTTTTCTGATAAAAGATATAAGTAATTTGAAAAAAAACAATTTTAAAAAATATGCTTAAACAAAAATATATGAATTTCAAATCAAATGTTGTTTCTAAAAATAAGGTTTTACAAAGGATTAAAAAATTATATTTTGAGAAAAATATTGGAAAATATTAAAGTAAAGAAATATAAATTCATAACATATTTTAGTAATAGAAGTCATAAGTAAATTTGAAGATAATTTTTAAAATTATGATATATATAAACTTTATGTACTTTTCAAATCAAATGCAATTTTTAAAAATAACTTTTTAAAAGGAAATATAAATTTGAAAAAAGATTTCCAAAAGTAACTCAACAAAAGTAATTAGCAGTTTGAAAGAATGAAAATTTGAAGGTGTACTTTATTACTAAAAACTGTAATTGAATTTGTCAAGGAATTTAAAAATGTATGATTGATAAAAACTAAAGTACTTTTAAAAGCTACTCAGTTTTTTTAAAGTACTAAAAAGTCAATACTATTCAAAAACATTAAAGTCAACAAATTTGAACAGGAATTGTAAAAAGTATGCTTAATGAAAACAACAAGTATTTTAAGATTTAATAATTTGTCAATGTGTTAAAAATAGGTTTTCAAAAAGTCAAAACACGGTGTTTGTCATATAAAGTAAAAGTTGCCATAAAATTTTGGTAGCTAATAAGGTACTGAAATTACTAACATGTGAAATTTTAAGAAAACTATTTGAAAATATTACAGTTAAAAAGTATAAATATAGGAAACAATTTCACAAAGTATGCTTCATAAAAACTATAAGAAATTTGAAAGAAAAAAATATAAAAAATATTTTACTAATAAAACTATAAACAAATTTGCAAAAACAATTTCCAAAAAACATGCTTAAACAAAACAATATGACTACTCAAATTAAGTATGGGCTCAAAATAAGGTTTTTTTAAGCTATATTTTATATATAAAATTTTAAATTTTGAGAAAAGTATTTTGAAAATATTAAAGCTAAGAAATATAGAATTCAAAATGGATACAACTAATAAAAACAAGAAGTAAATATTAAGAATCAATTCACAAAAATATACTTAATAAAAATTATATGTACTTTACAGATCAAATATACTTTTCAAAACTTAACGTTTTAAGGTTTCCAAATTTTGAAAAAGAAATGCATGATTGACAAGAACTAAAATACTTTTTAAAGCTAATACGGTTTTCAATAGTATTAGAAAATCAATTTTAAGAAAACTATTCAAAATCTTAAAAAGTATAAGCAATAAATTGGAAAGGAATTATAAAAAGTATGCTCCCTTAAAACAATAAGTACTTTAAGATTTAATAATTTGTTAATGTGTTGAAAAATGGTTTCCAAACGTCTAAAAACATGTATTTGTCATCTAAGTAATTGTTGATAACAAACATATTTTGGTAGCTATTAAGGTTTTCAAAAGTATAAAAAATGTGAAATTTTGAGAAAACTTTTCGAAAATTTTATTTGAAAAAAAAAATCAAAAATCGTATGTTTAATAAAAACTATATGTACTTTAAGATTCAAATGTTTGTCGATATATCAAAAAGATGTATGTTTTAATCTAAAGTAAGAGAGTTGACAAAAAATATCTTGAAAACTAATAAGATTTTAGAAAGTATAAAAATGTCAAATTTTGATAAAGTTATTAAAAACGTCCATGTTGAGAAATATAAACCCGAAAAAGAATTTCAATAAATGTGATTAATAAAAACTATAATACTTTAAGATTCAATGATTCATCAATAAGTCTAAAAAGATGTATACATGTTATATTTTGAAGTAATAGTTGATAGAATTTTTTTTTGTAAGCTAACAAGGTTTTCAAAATTATAAAAATATCAATTTTTGAGAAAACTATTAGAAAACATCCATGTTTGGAAATATAGAGAAAAGGAAATATAGAGATAAAAATGAAAATTTTCAAATTTTAAATAATATATTGTTAGTTAGGATATTTCATAAATTTAAATAATATATTGTTAGTTAAGTTTGACCTTTTAAAATTAAAAAATGTAAGTAATGTCCGAGATTTCTAGTGTACTATAAAAGAAAAGGCAGAATCCCTAATATTATTCTCAAACAAAAATTTACTTCCTTTTGCTTAACGATTTGATAAACTAGACTTTTCTCTAAATTATGAAAATTGACAAAAAGTATTAATGTGTCTGAAATAATCTAATGTGTCTGAAATAATCTAATGGCTCAAATTCACTCTAGATGAAAACATTATTTGGTGCTTTATAATTGTGTGTGTGTGTGCGTACGTAATGGTTTTGCCAAAAGCAAATACACAAGGCATATGCCTTGCCTTACTGGTGCATTAGTCTTTGAGTTAGTTACTCTTTTTCCATCTAAAGATTGCTACACAAAACTATACTGCATAACAACACTATAATCAGATCCACATTTTTCTTTACAAACAAAACACATCTCATGATTGTTCCACAATACATTCTACTCATTTGTTAACAAAACCGAGAATATTTCTTAATAAGATGAAAAGGAAACAGCATCCTAAACATAAAGATCAGAAAATAAATTCAAGCTATACTATTTGACATGATTCCACATCTAAAGAAAGGAATTAGTGTTTAGTTTTGGTTCCATGAACTCAACAATATTGTGTGGTTGTTCTCTGAATTTGAGGGTGGTAACAGTCCGAGGCAGTGCACAGAAAGCTTTAAATGAAGCCTGCTCGACTAAAAAAGTAAGAGACAAGAAAATAATCATGAAATGGAAATAGAAGTGTGGATCAAAATTGAAGATTCACAAACTACAAGCTCACTCTTAATCTTTGCTACCCTGTTATCTCGACTGAACTAGAGAGACTCTACACAGGAAAGATACAAAAATAACGCCTCAAAGTTGATAGAAGTAATACTATCAAATATGGACATGCCTCAAAGTTGATAGAAATACAATACAAAAATGGACATGCAACAACCTACCTTGATAGAAACGAAAAAGTGAAGAGCAGGGAATAAATACATCACGTATATATCTCTACGTGAAACAAACAAAAAAAGTGAAACAATTTTCCCTAAGAATAACCAGCATAAATCTTTGCACGTTAAATATTTCAAGAAATTTTATCCAGACTTGCTAGAAATAGAATATGTATAAAAATATAATGGGATAAACCAGATGTCTAAACGTCTTATTGGGAAAGTCCAAAATTTATACATGCACAGATCACAATCTTTTTTAACAGACAAGTCTTGAGTCAATTGTGCCAATGAAGAAGACAAAGACAACAATTATTTATGATCAAATAATTAAAGCCTGAACATTTGACAATCGCTCTCGGTTGGTGGTGTTCTTGCTTTTGTCCCATAGAGGTTATAAAATGGAAGTGAAAATGGGGAACAAAATTGAGGCCACACAGCAAAGTTACTGGTGCTACTGCTTTTGGTTAAATATATATCCATAATTGTGCTCCAACTTGCTTTCATTTCTAAATGCCAGGCACTAATTGGGATGTAACAGTTGCTTTCTAGAATGGCTAAATCGAAACACTCTGCTCTGGTCTGCCTGTGACTACAGAACCCATGACTACACTAGTTGGCATTTCTAAATGCCAGGCACTAGTTTCTTTTAAAATCTATCATGGACTAAAACTTAGTCACTGAACACAGAAGCTTTGTCCTCAGCCCTTTATGGAACACCACAGGCTAGTCCTCACCACAGTATACATTTTTTTAAATAAGAAACTTCAAATCCTCCAAATACATAACTCCTACAAATTTTATCTTGGCCCAAAGCAAAATCCCCATTCTTTGTCCATTTCACCATTCACCTAAACAAGAATAGCAATTTGGGGCTAAAGGATTTGGTAGAAGCAGCAAACAAAAAGATCCCAGGGAATTCCACAAAAACAGAAAACCTATGCTAGTCGCTTGCTAATATTCCTAATCCACTGAATGATTATATAGTTGGTGGCTCTAATCTATCATAAGTAAGAAGAAACATTTTTTGGGAAGTTTCTCAAAACAAATGCCATGTCAGTGTATAATAAGTAAAGAAAGTAGCTAGCTACCTTTAAGCACATGCAGCCTCGATGGTGTTCCCAGTGCATGTTACGTGCAATAGTGGTGTTTCCCTACAAATTCAAATGAAACAAATTAAGATCCTGAAAATTTTGGTCGAAGTGCCTAATACCATCTTTGGGCGAAAAAAGAAACTGGAAAGAAGACCTCGCTAGTGTTTTCCCCTAAGTATAACAAGCATGGAGCTTTGAACGTTTAAATAATAAGATTTTTGTAAGTCCTTTAAACTTTTACAGCGAATGTGTGTCGTCATTCAAAGTAATATTTGATACGAAATATTTTGAAAGCTAATAAGGTTCCAAATTATAGAAATGTCAAACATTGAGAAAAATATTCAAAACCATTAAAGTTAAATAGAAAGTAATAATCAATAACATTGACAAAAGGATATCAAGAAGTATGCTAAACAGAAAACAAAAGCACTTCAAGATTCAAGAGATCATGGATGAGTCTAAAAAAATATTAATAGGTCAAAAAATAAGTAATGTTTACCTACGCAAATAAATAAAATAAAATTCTATGATAGCTAATAAAGTTTCAGAAAGTATAAAAATTTCAAATTTTTAGAAAACTATTTGCAAACATTAATGTTAATAAATATAAATCTCAAAATAGAATTTCAAAAAAACTTGCTTAATAAAATTGAAGTAATTTGAAAGTGTAAAAACCTGAAGAAGTATTTTAGTACTAAATGTTATAATTAAATTTAAAAATGAATTTCAAAAAGTAAGATCGATAAGGAGTAAAGTACTTCTTAAAGCTAAAAATATTTTGCACAGTATAAAAAGGTCAAAATTTGAGAAAACTATTAAAAAGAATTAAGGTTGAGAAATGTAAGTTGAAACAAATTTCAAAAAGTTCACGTAATAAAAGCTATAAAAATTTTAAGATTTATACTTTACCAATAGTCTAAACTCTAAAGGTTTTCAAAAGTCCAAAAACACGTAGATTGTCATCAAAAGAAATAATTGACAGAAAATATTGCAAGAAAATAAAGTTTTCAGAATATTAAAATATCATATTTTAAGAAAAATAATTAAAAACATTAACTTTAAGAAACATAAATTGGAAAAAACATCAAAAAACTATTAATAGGTCGAAAAATATATAATGTACTTACCTACGCTAATAAATAAAATAAAATTCTATGATAACTAATAAAGTTTTAGAAAGTATAAAAATTTCAAATTTTTAGAAAACTATTTGCAAACATTAATGGTAATATATATAAATCTCAAAAAAGAATTTCAAAAAAACATGCTTAATAAAATTGAAGTACTTTGAAAGTATAAAAACCTGAAGAAGTATTTTAGTACTAAATGTTATAGCTAAATTTAAAAACGAATTCAAAAAGTAAGATCGATAAGGAGTAAAGTACTTTATAAAGCTAAAAAGATTTTGCACAATATAAAAATGTCAAAATTTGAGAAAACTATTAAAAAGTATTAAGGTTGGGAAATGTAAGTTGAAACAAATTTCAAAAATTTCACGTAATAAAAGCTATAAAATTTTTAAGATTTTTACTTTGCCAATAGTCTAAACTCTAAAGGTTTTCAAAAGTCAAAAACACGTAGATTGGCATCAAAAGAAATAATTGATAGAAATATTTTGCAAGAAAATAAAGTCTTCAGAATATTAAAATGTCATATTTTAAGAAAAATAATTAAAAACATTTAACTTTAAGAAACATAAATTGGAAAAAAAATCAAAAAACATACTTAATAAATTGAAGTACTTTGAAAGTAAGAAGAATTTTAAAGTGCATGCATTATAAAAAAAACACAGATATTTTGAAAGTATAAAAAACTGAAAAGGTATTTTATTATTAAAAATTATAAATGAATTTGGAAACAAATTTCAAAAAGTACGGTCGATAAAAACTAAACTGCTTTTTAAAGCTAAAAATATTTTGAAACTATAAAAATGCTAACATTTGAGAAAACTATGCCAAACATTAAAGTTGAGAATTTTGAAAAGTTCTCTTAATAAAACTACTACTATTTTAAGAAATATAGTTTTTCGATAAGTCCAAAGGTTTTAAAAGTTTAAAAAAAAACGTATATGTCATTTAAAGTAACAAGTTATAGAAAATATTTTGAATGATAACAAGGTTTTCAGAGTATGAAAATGAGATAATTTGGACAACTAATCAAAAGCATTAATATTAAGAAATATAAATCTAAAAAAAATCAAGAAATATAATTAATAAAACTGAAGTACTTTGAAAGCATAAAAAGTTCAAAATTAGTTTACAAAATAAAATTATAAGTAAATTACAGAAGAAAATTCAAGAACCATGTAGAATTATATATAGCAAATAAGGTTTTCGAAAATTAGTTTCCAGATAGCATGCAAATTTCACATCTAAAGATAAATGTATGAAAACACTCGTGATAAAAAAATATAACTTTGAAAAAGAATTTTAAAACTTTTGCTTAATAAAAACTGAAATACTTCAAAACTATAAAATTTTGCTAAATTTTCTTTACCAATAAAAATTATAGGGTAAATTATGAAAAACACCCCGGTACTATTAGGGGTGTTGCACCAAACACTCTTATACTACCAAAACTCACACTTTACACCCCTGAGGTCTGACGCCATCGACTTTTTGGTCAAAGGGGGGTCACGTGCACTAAACCCCTCTAACCAAATTAATTTTATTTTAGAATCAAATTAATCTCCATTAAGCCACTTAATAGAGACTAATTAATAAACTTAATCATCTCTCATCTCTCCCCTGGATCTCTCTCCCCTGGATCTATCTCCCCTCCTATTTCACTCCTCCCTGCTGCCTCTTTGCCTCTCTCTCAACCTCGGCCTCAGTCTTAACTCAAACACCTGAGCAAGACCCCCCCATCGCCGAATCCAATCTGAGGTTGAGTCCCCGTCGTTCAGGGCACCATCTTCTACTCCGGCGATGACAACTTTCATGTCAAGAAGCCCTTTCTTTCTCGTCGTTGGCATTTGCCCGACCGTCGAGATCAGAGGCCACTTCAGCTGCGGAGGCATCAACACATTGATGAGGAAGAAAGGGGAAAAGGAGCAGGAGGAGCTCCTCTCGGCGTCGAAGGCCATGCCCCTAGCTCCCTACTTTTCCTTGCGGCTCTCCTCCTCACTGCCCTCCCTCGACGAGGAGGGGGCAAGGGGAGTGAGGGGAGAGGTCGCCTCCCCTGCTCTCTCCTTGCCGGGTGAGGGTAGCGAGGAGGGACGAGGAGGAAGCAGGAGGGAGGGCCACCGAGGGTGGCAGGAGGAGGGAGCGGGGAAGGGCAACCTCTCCCCTCTCCCACTCCCTCCTCACAGTCAAAGAAGATGGCGACAAGTAAGAGAGGGAGCCGGAGAAGGGCGAGGCCACCCTTCGTCGGTGTTCTCGATGACTTCTTTGCCGGAGAGAGGAGGGAGGAAAGGGGGGAGAGAGGGAGAGAGAAATTTGAGGGATTTTTTTAAAAATGATTTTTTTAAAAAAATTAAGTGTAATCAAAGCACGTGTTTTGCACATGTATAATTTAACGAAAAAGTCGCCAGCATCAGACCTCAGGGGTGCAAAGTGTGAGCTTTAGCAGTATACGAGTGTTAGGTGCAACACCCCCAATAGTATATGGGTGTTTTCCATAATTTACCCAATTTAAGTAAACTTGAAAAAAAAACTATAAATATTATAACCAAATAAGGTTTCCAAAGTATAAAATAATCATATTTTGATAAAACTAGTTGAAAACATTAATTTTGAGAAATATAAATCTGAAAAAAAGAATTTTAAAAGAGTACACTTAATAACAGCATAAGAAAATTAAGATTTACACTTTGTCAATCAGTCTAAATTTATTTTTGATAAGTCTAAAAATATATATTGTTGTCATCTAGAGTAATAGTTAATCAAAAACATAAATATGAACAAAGGATTTTGAAACTAAACTTAAAAAATAATAAGTAGTTTGAAAGTGTAAAATTTTGAAAACATACTTTACTAATAAAAACTATATATAGATTTGTAAAACAATTTAAAATGTATGAATGATAAAAACTAAAGTACTTTTTAAGGCCAATAAAGATTTTCAAAAGCATTAAAAGCCAAATACTATTAAAACCATTAAAGACAATTAATTTGAAAAGAAATTGTAAAAAATGTGCCTAATGAAAACAAGAAGTACTTTAAGATTTAATTTGTCAATATGTTGAAAATAGGTTTACAAAAAGTAAAATCACATGGTATTTGTATGGTAAAGAAAAGTTAATAGAAAATATGTTAGTAGCTAATAAGGTTTTCAAAAATATAGATATGTGAAATTTTGTGAAAACTAAAACATTAAATGAAAAAATTTAAAAAAAATCTAAGAAACAATTTCAAGAAATACGCTTAGTAAATAATGTAAGTACCTTAAAGTAGTTTACTAATAAAACTATAAATAAATTTGAAAACCAATCCCAAAAAATATCCTTCAACAAAACTATATGACTTTTCAAAGCAAACACAGTTTTCAAAAATAAGGTATTACATCCTATAATTTAAAATTTGAGAAATAATTTAAAATATTAAACTTAAGAAATATAAAATTCAAAAAAGATTCTACTAATCAAAACATAAAAATTCGAATGCAAAAAAGAAGGTTCTACTAAAAATATAATTAAATTTGAAGAAACATCTAAATAAATGCTTAATAGAAACTATATGTAGTTTACAAACCAAATATAATTTAAAAAAGTCACTGCAAAAAATAAATATAAATTTGAAAAATAATTTCTAAAAGTAAACTTAACAAAATAAAAAGTACTATGAAAGTACGAAAATTTGAAACAATCTCTCAAAATATGCTTAATAAAACTATAAAAACTTTTGAAAGAACAAAAAGTTCAAAAAATGTTTTCTGATAAAAGATATAAGTAATTTGAAAAAAAACAATTTTAAAAAATATGCTTAAACAAAAATATATGAATTTCAAATCAAATGTTGTTTCCAAAAATAAGGTTTTACAAAGGATTTAAAAAATTATATTTTGAGAAAAATATTGGAAAATATTAAAGTAAAGAAATATAAATTCATAACATATTTTAGTAATAGAAGTCATAAGTAAATTTGAAGATAATTTTTAAAATTATGATATATATATATATATAAACTTTATGTACTTTTCAAATCAAATGCAATTTTTAAAAATAACTTTTTAAAAGAAAATATAAATTTGAAAAAAGATTTCCAAAAGTAACTCAACAAAAGTAATTAGCAGTTTGAAAGAATGAAAATTTGAAGGTGTACTTTATTACTAAAAACTGTAATTGAATTTGTCAAGGAATTTAAAAATGTATGATTGATAAAAACTAAAGTACTTTTAAAAGCTACTCAGTTTTTTAAAGTACTAAAAAGTCAATACTATTCAAAAACATTAAAGTCAACAAATTTGAACAGGAATTGTAAAAAGTATGCTTAATGAAAACAACAAGTATTTTAAGATTTAATAATTTGTCAATGTGTTAAAAATAGGTTTTCAAAAAGTCAAAACACGGTGTTTGTCATATAAAGTAAAAGTTGCCATAAAATATTTTGGTAGCTAATAAGGTACTGAAATTACTAACATGTGAAATTTTAAGAAAACTATTTGAAAATATTACAGTTAAAAAGTATAAATATAGGAAACAATTTCACAAAGTATGCTTCATAAAAACTATAAGAAATTTGAAATAAAAAAAATATAAAAAATATTTTACTAATAAAACTATAAACAAATTTGCAAAAACAATTTCCAAAAAACATGCTTAAACAAAACAATATGACTACTCAAATTAAGTATGGGCTCAAAATAAGGTTTTTTTAAGCTATACTTTATATATAAAATTTTAAATTTTGAGAAAAGTATTTTGAAAATATTAAAGTTAAGAAATATAGAATTCAAAATGGATACAACTAATAAAAACAAGAAGTAAATATTAAGAATCAATTCACAAAAATATACTTAATAAAAATTATATGTACTTTACAGATCAAATATACTTTCCAAAACTTAACGTTTTAAGGTTTCCAAATTTTGAAAAAGAAATGCATGATTGACAAGAACTAAAATACTTTTAAAGCTAATACGGTTTTCAATAGTATTAAAAAAATCAATTTTAAGAAAACTATTCAAAATCTTAAAAAGTATAAACAATAAATTTGGAAAGGAATTATAAAAAGTATGCTCCATTAAAACAATAAGTACTTTAAGATTTAATAATTTGTTAATGTGTTGAAAAATGGTTTCCAAACGTCTAAAAACATGTATTTGTCATCTAAGTAATTGTTGATAACAAACATATTTTGGTAGCTATTAAGGTTTTCAAAAGTATAAAAAATGTGAAATTTTGAGAAAACTTTTCGAAAATTTACAGTTGAAATATATAAATTTGAAAAAAAAATCAAAAATCGTATGTTTAATAAAAACTATATGTACTTTAAGATTCAAATGTTTGTCGATATATCAAAAAGATGTATGTTTTTATCTAAAGTAAGAGAGTTGACAAAAAATTATCTTGAAAACTAATAAGATTTTAGAAAGTATAAAAATGTCAAATTTGATAAAGTTATTAAAAGTGTCCATGTTGAGAAATATAAACCCGAAAAAGAATTTCAATAAATGTGATTAATAAAAACTATAATACTTTAAGATTCAATGATTCATCAATAAGTCTAAAAAGATGTATACATGTTATATTTTGAAGTAATAGTTGATAGAATTTTTTATGTAAGCTAATAAGGTTTTCAAAATTAAAAAAATATCAATTTTTGAGAAAACTATTAGAAAACATCCATGTTTGGAAATATAGAGAAAAGGAAATATAGAGATAAAAAATGAAAATTTTCAAATTTTAAATAATATATTGTTAGTTAGGATATTTCATAAATTTAAATAATATATTGTTAGTTAAGGTTGACCTTTTAAAATTAAAAAATGTAAGTAATGTCCGAGATTTCTAGTGTACTATAAAAGAAAAGGCAGAATCCCTAATATTATTCTCAAACAGAAATTTACTTCCTTTTGCTTAACGATTTGATAAACTAGACTTTTCTCTAAATTATGAAAATTGACAAAAAGTATTAATGTGTTTGAAATAATCTAATGTGTCTGAAATAATCTAATGGCTCAAATTCACTCTAGATGAAAACATTATTTGGTGCTTTATAATTGTGTGTGCGTGTGCGTACGTAATGGTTTTGCCAAAAGCAAATACACAAGGCATATGCCTTGCCTTACTGGTGCATTAGTCTTTGAGTTAGTTACTCTTTTTCCATCTAAAGATTGCTACACAAAACTATACTGCATAACAACATTATAATCAGATCCACATTTTTCTTTACAACAAAACACATCTCATGATTGTTCCACAATACATTCTACTCATTTGTTAACAAAACCGAGAATATTTCTTAATAAGATGAAAAGGAAACAGCATCCTAAAACATAAAGATCAGAAAATAAATTCAAGCTATACTATTTGACATGATTCCACATCTAAAGAAAGGAATTAGTGTTTAGTTTTGGTTCCATGAACTCAACAATATTGTGTGGTTGTTCTCTGAATTTGAGGGTGGTAACAGTCCGAGGCAGTGCACAGAAAGCTTTAAATGAAGCCTGCTCGACTAAAAAAGTAAGAGACAAGAAAATAATCATGAAATGGAAATAGAAGTGTGGATCAAAATTGAAGATTCACAAACTACAAGCTCACTCTTAATCTTTGCTACCCTGTTATCTCGACTGAACTAGAGAGACTCTACACAAGAAAGATACAAAAATAACGCCTCAAAGTTGATAGAAGTAATACTATCAAATATGGACATGCCTCAAAGTTGATAGAAATACAATACAAAAATGGACATGCAACAACCTACCATGATAGAAACGAAAAAGTGAAGAGCAGGGAATAAATACATAACGTATATATCTCTACGTGAAACAAACAAAAAAAGTGAAACAATTTTCCCTAAGAATAACCAGCATAAATCTTTGCACGTTAAATATTTCAAGAAATTTTATCCAGACTTGCTAGAAATAGAATATGTATAAAAATATAATGGGATAAACCAGATGTCTAAACGTCTTATTGGGAAAGTCCAAAATTTATACATGCACAGATCACAATCTTTTTTAACAGACAAGTCTTGAGTCAATTGTGCCAATGAAGAAGACAAAGACAACAATTATTTATGATCAAATAATTAAAGCCTGAACATTTGACAATCGCTCTCGGTTGGTGGTGTTCTTGCTTTTGTCCCATAGAGGTTATAAAATGGATGTGAAAATGGGGAACAAAATTGAGGCCACACAGCAAAGTTACTGGTGCTACTGCTTTTGGTTAAATATATATCCATAATTGTGCTCCAACTTGCTTTCATTTCTAAATGCCAGGCACTAATTGGGATGTAACAGTTGCTTTCTAGAATGGCTAAATCGAAACACTCTGCTCTGGTCTGCCTGTGACTACAGAACCCATGACTACACTAGTTGGCATTTCTAAATGCCAGGCACTAGTTTCTTTTAAATCTATCATGGACTAAAACTTAGTCACTGAACACAGAAGCTTTGTCCTCAGCCCTTTATGGAACACCACAGGCTAGTCCTCACCACAGTATACATTTTTTTTAAATAAGAAACTTCAAATCCTCCAAATACATAACTCCTACAAATTTTATCTTGGCCCAAAGCAAAATCCCCATTCTTTGTCCATTTCACCATTCACCTAAACAAGAATAGCAATTTGGGGCTAAAGGATTTGGTAGAAGCAGCAAACAAAAAGATCCCAGGGAATTCCACAAAAACAGAAAACCTATGCTAGTCGCTTGCTAATATTCCTAATCCACTGAATGATTATATAGTTGGTGGCTCTAATCTATCATAAGTAAGAAGAAACATTTTTTGGGAAGTTTCTCAAAACAAATGCCATGTCAGTGTATAATAAGTAAAGAAAGTAGCTAGCTACCTTTAAGCACATGCAGCCTCGATGGTGTTCCCAGTGCATGTTACGTGCAATAGTGGTGTTTCCCTACAAATTCAAATGAAACAAATTAAGATCCTGAAAATTTTGGTCGAAGTGCCTAATACCATCTTTGGGCGAAAAAAGAAACTGGAAAGAAGACCTCGCTAGTGTTTTCCCCTAAGTATAACAAGCATGGAGCTTTGAACGTTTAAATAATAAGATTTTTGTAAGTACTTTAAACTTTTACAGCGAATGTGTGTCGTCATTCAAAGTAATATTTGATACGAAATATTTTGAAAGCTAATAAGGTTCCAAATTATAGAAATGTCAAACATTGAGAAAAATATTCAAAACCATTAAAGTTAAATAGAAAGTAATAATCAATAACATTGACAAAAGGATATCAAGAAGTATGCTAAACAGAAAACAAAAGCACTTCAAGATTTAAGAGATCATGGATGAGTCTAAAAAAATATTAATAGGTCAAAAAATAAGTAATGTTTACCTACGCAAATAAATAAAATAAAATTCTATGATAGCTAATAAAGTTTCAGAAAGTATAAAAATTTCAAATTTTTAGAAAACTATTTGCAAACATTAATGTTAATAAATATAAATCTCAAAATAGAATTTCAAAAAACTTGCTTAATAAAATTGAAGTAATTTGAAAGTGTAAAAACATGAAGAAGTATTTTAGTACTAAATGTTATAATTAAATTAAAAATGTGTAATACCCCTTTCCCGGAATACGTATTTAGTTACGTATTCAGCCCTTTGACCGTATCTTCCGATTTACCTTCCGTATTTGACCGATTTTAATTCCAAACTTCATTTCCCAATATTTTAGAATTTATGTGATTTTCTGGAATTTTCTAAAATTAAAATGAATTTCTTCAAAACCGGTGTCGGCCAGTATCACTGACCGATTTCCGAATTTTTATCTCCCAATCTGTTAGGAATCTCTAGAAAGTCCTTTAGACATTATTGATTAGAATCATAATTCCTACTTATATTCTTTTTCTAAGATTTCTATAAATTTATGAAAATTCTTTCGGAGTCGGTAAATTTCTGATTCCGGATTTTTAATTAAAAATCTATACAATATTTCTTCAAACGAATTTCACCATTGGTCTTCAAATATTTTTCTTGATTTTTGGTAAAATTTCCAGACCAATCCAAAATACTTGAATTTTTAGCATTTTTCCAAAATTTGCAAAAATTGATTTTCCACTTCACTTGCCACCTCATCATTCCACTCACCTTACCTACCACCCACTCACACTCTCTCTTGCTCTCAGCTGACCAAGTGGCAAGGGAGAGGACACCTCACCCCACATTCTTGCAAAGAAACCCCTCACATCCACCAAATTGTCACCCCCTTCACAAAAACCCAAAGTATATAATCACATGCATTTGCAAAATACCCTTTTTCTCACCTTCTCCATCAAAAGAGAAATTGCAGAAATCCTCTTCCTCTTCCTCCAGCAAAACCCTAGCCCTAGATCACTCCAATCCCTCCACTTTCTCCTCTAGATCACAAGGGGGTTCTTCAAGGCTTCATCCAAGGAGCACTTCTTCAACCTCAAGCTTCAACTACAAGCTTTGGAGGGAAGCCAACACCTCCAACCCTAAATCAAACTTCAGATCTGATCTTCCAAGTGAGTTCTTACTCACCAAGACTTAATCTACCAATCACATGTGCTAGGGTAGTGATCCATGTTCTTGGGTATGATAAAAACCCTATTTTTAGGTCATAACACTCAAATCCAACATAACTAGGTGAACCTATCATTTACCTTGGCTATTCTATGTTCTAGTGAGCTTGTATTAGTAAAACAGGACTTGTAATGCTGTGAAAATCCCACTTTTAACTGTTAGAACCAAACCACACAAAATCTGGATTTTCTGTTCTGCTCACTATTTTTACACAGTATTAGTCGACTTATCCATAGGTCTAGTCGACTAGAACACTTAGCTGAAATTTAGGCTTTCTGGAAAACACAGCATTAGTCGACTTGGCCAATTTATCAGTCGACTAACAAACTCTCTGGAAACCATATTAGTCGACTCCTGAATCCACCTAGTCGACTAATCCCCCTATTAGTCGACTAATCCCCTCAACCTAGTCGACTAACATGCACTGAAACAGAACTCCAATCCTTTACATCTCTGACTTAGTCGACTAACCTATACTGCTAGTCGACTATAGACCCTATTAGTCGACTAATCTATACTCCTAGTCGACTAATTCTGGCAGTGTTGCATAGTTAATTTCTGTTCTGAACTTGGTTCTTTTACTTGTTACGCATGTATCGTTTATTGCTTGTTCATGCTCCAATACTGGCTTTTCCGGATGTATAACTGATTGGACGTATTTACTGGTTACCTCATGACTTGTTATTGCATATATTTCCTTCCATGGCATGTTAAATAGCAATATCACCACCTATCATGCCATCTCTTAAACCAAAGCATGATATACTTGACTTTTACATAAAATACACCAACTTACACCCGGGTCGGGGGAAATGTGCGGAATATCGGTATGTGTTCGTGTTTACAGTGGTTTAAACAATATTGTATAATATTGTTCCGGTCTGACCTGTGGTACGCCAGGGGACCGAGCAGGCTTCACTATTCCGGTTTTGACCGAGCAGGCTTCACTATTCTGGTTTTATTGCTCAGGCTTCACTGATCAGGCTTCACTATTTCAGGTTTCACCCACTGTAAACATAGTTCGTCGATACAACCGCTGTTTCCAATAACAACCTTGTCATACTAGGATATGGATCTATGTGTTCTGGGACGCTGGGTCACATAGCTAGATATCACAGTAAGACAAGTAATAATAATAAGACACTCATTGTATATTCATTTCATATGTCATTACCTTACATAGTTACATATCCTGACATGCAGGGTTACTTAGTATTGCTCTTCTACCACTATTCATGATCCTATTGTCACTTGGCTATTTTATTTCTCGTATTATGTCTTGACCCTTTGGATTTGCACATTCAGATTCAGAGGCCTGGAACGAGGTGGAGCCTTCCGCTGAGGACTTGGCTTACCTTGGAGATCAGTCCGACCTGTCCTAGATCCAGCGAGCCCGGCACTTCTTTTGGTTCACGTGGTCTCCATCCACACGTGAGCATTTTTGTATTTTGGGTTGTATCTCGTTTCATTTTGGACTGGGATGTGATATTGGACACTGTATGGTGATTTTGTATATCATAACTTGTATAACTCTGTACTTTTATCTTGTATGTTGGCATATGATTGTATCTCGCTGTGTGTTACACTCTGATGCTTGTTGTACTTATGCTTAGCGTATATACGTGGGGGCACCATCTGACCTACGTATATGCGTCGCAGTGACGTCCCCGTATCATTGGGATCGGGGCGTTACAGGTTGGTATCAGAGCCAGGGCTCTCAGACCTAAAAGTACAACCAAGTGGCAAATTCTAGCGATTTGCTTATGCCAACTACAATGTACAAAGTTATAAGTCCTTCTTGATTCCTTCAATTGATCAAATCCTTCGTATCCTCATTCCTTTCCTTGTCTCCAATTCCAGATCTTATCCTTTCGGTATGGAGAGGCGTTCGGGTCGCAACAATGTCGGGCAAGTCCCGGATGGACCCGCGGGAGGAGAGCAGGCTGATGTCCTGAAGATCATTCAGGCAATGATGGTAACCCAGCAGCAGCAGGTGGAGATCCATCAGCAGCAGACTGAGCTCCTCAGGCAGGAGCTGGCAGCCCCGAAGGAGCAGAAACCGGGGAACGTTTCAGATTTTCGGCGGCTGCAACCGGCTACCTTCTCGGGGATCGAGAGGCCTTTGGAGGCTGAACAGTGGTTGGTGGACACCACTGACTTGCTGAACGCCGCCAGGGTGCCCAAGGAGAGCCAAGTGGAGGTTGCAAAGATCCAGCTAAAAGACGTGGCCCGGACTTGGTGGTTGGCCGAGGAGGCTCGCTTGAAGAAGCCTATTTCCTGGGATACCTTCTCCAAGAGCTTCTACAGTCGTTTCTTCCCCGTCACTGCTCAGAAAGACATGGAGGAGCAGTTCATCAGGCTTCAGCAGGGGGAGAGGTCCGTAGATGAGTACGCGGCAGAGTTCCTCAGACTGAGTCGCTTCGCCCCCTATATGGTGTCAGATGAGGAGAAGAGGGCGAGCAGGTTCCAGCAAGGACTGCAGATGGGGACCCAGATGTACATGATGGCACAGCAGTTGAAGACCTATGCTGAAGTTCTTTCTATCGCTCGTGAGGTGGAGCGAGGATTTCAGAGGAAGCAGGAGAGCCAGGCCTTGAAGAGGCCGTTTGTGCCGGCGGGTAGAGGAGGACCATCCAGGGCAGCCAAGATCCAGGCCAGACAGCCGTTCAGAGCAGTTCCATATCAGACGGCTCGACCAGGTCCTATCTGCCATTTCTGCCAGAAGCCAGGGCACACCCAGCAGACTTGCCGGAGGGCCAACGGATTGTGCTTGATATGTGGAGCACGGGATCATGCCGTGGAGACATGTCCGCACAGGAGAGTGGGGTTTGCTACCCAAACCTTGCCAGCACCAGCCCCTCAGGGGCAGTATGTGCAGAGGGCACTACCGGGGCCGGTTGGTCAGAGGCAGCAGGGACCGGTGAGGAGAGCTCTTCCCCTTCCACCACAGCAGGTTGCCCGCCCAATGCAGAGAGGAGCCAGACCAGCTGCAGGGCGTGGCAGGGGTCAGGCCTACAACCTGACCGTGGAGGAGGCAGAGGCTTCGGAGGAGGTGATCACAGGTACTATCAGAGTTCATTCTCTACCTGTCCTCGCACTCTTCGATTCAGGTGCATCTCATTGTTACATCTCCGACAAGTTTGTGGCTTTGCATTCTATTTCTGTTAAGGCTTTAGACCACAAGTGGGAGATTAGTACTGGGAATGGAGTAGTTTTATCTTCTAGAGTTTGTGCTGACTGCCCAGTAGAACTTTGTGGGAAGGTCTTGTCCATAGATATGCTCGTACTAGACACCAAGGGGTACGACGTGATCTTAGGCATGACCTGGCTCAGTCAGTACCATGCAGTGATTGACTGTAGGGGAAGGAAGATCAATTTCAGGATCCCACATCAGCCGGAGTTCCAGTTTAGCGGAGAGGTGAAGCCTGCTAAGGAGAAGGTTCAGTTGACCACCTCGGAGGCTCAGAAGGGAGTGCCAGTGTGGGATGAATTTCCAGAGGTCTTTGCTGAGATTTCAGGTCTTCCACCGGAGAGGATAGTGGAGTTCTCCATTGATACAGTCCCAGGGACAGCTCCTATCTCAAAGGCTCCGTACCGGATGGCACCGACGGAGTTGGAGATCCTGAAGATACAGCTGCAGGATTATTCAGACAAGGGATTGATCCGGCCTAGCACTTCACCATGGGGAGCCCCGGTGCTATTGGCAAACAAGAAGGATGGTGGCAAGAGGCTTTGCATTGATTACAGGGAGTTGAACAAGGTCACCATCAAGAACAAGTATCCCTTGCCCAGGATTGATGACTTGTTTGATCAGCTTAATGGAGCCCGTGTATTTTCTAAGTTAGATTTACAGTCGGGCTACCATCAGCTGAGGGTGAAGAAGGAGGATGTTCCTAAGACGGCATTCAGGACCCGATATGGCCACTACGAGTTTCTAGTGATGCCTTTCGGAGTTACCAATGCCCCTGCTGTGTTTATGGACCTGATGAACCGGGTGTTCTCTCCTTACCTGGATCAGTTTGTGGTGGTGTTCATAGACGACATCCTGATCTATTCCAAGAGTGACAAGGAGCATGCAGAGCACCTGAGAATCGTGTTGCAGACTCTTCAGCGGGAGCAGCTTCATGCCAAGAGGAGCAAGTGTGAGTTCTGGCTAGACAGCATAACCTTCCTTGGACATATAGTTTCAGCAGAAGGGATTGCAGTTGATCCTAGTAAAGTCCAGGCGGTGCAAAATTGGCCAGTTCCGAAGACGGTGTCTGAGATAAGGAGTTTTCTTGGACTAGCCGGATATTACAGGCGCTTCGTCCAGGATTTCTCTAGACTTGCAGCTCCGTTGACCAGGCTCACCAGGAAAAGGGGAGAGATTCATATGGACAGGAGATTGTGATGCAGCCTTTGAGAAGTTGAAGCAGAAACTTATTTCAGCCCCAATCTTGAGGACCCCTTCAGGAAGAGGAGGGATGGTTATTTTCTGTGATGCATCAGGAAAAGGCCTGGGGTGCGTGCTTATGCAACACGATCATGTCATAGCATATGCATCTAGGCAGTTGAAGCCTCATGAGAGGAACTACCCGACTCATGACTTGGAGTTGGCAGCTGTGGTGTTTGCATTGAAGATCTGGAGACACTACCTTCTGGGAGACAAGGTATTGATATACACTGACCACAAGAGCCTCAAGTATATATTCTCGCAGAAGGAGCTGAATATGAGGCAGAGGAGGTGGTTGGAGCTTATGGCGGACTACGATATTGACTTGCAGTATCATCCAGGCAAAGTCAATACCGTTCCAGATGCACTGAGCAGGATGCCGGAGAACAGAGTGCTAGTTCGCCTTACTCAGCAGAAAGAGTTGATCCAGGAGTTCATCAGATTGGATTTGAGGTTGGTGCAGGGAGGTGATAAGGCAGGGCAGCTTATGGCATTGCAGATCCAGTCCTCATTGGTAGAGGAGATCAAGGAGGCTCAGAAGGAAGATCCAAGATTGCAGACATTCAGGACTCAGGTGGAGGCTGGACTGAGGGCAGATATTTGTATTCGTCCGGATGGTGCTTTGTGTTATGGTGGTAGACTTTGTGTCCCCCAGGGAGAAGTCAGACAGAAGATTCTGGAGGAAGCACACAGTTCTGCCTATTCTATACATCCGGGAGGAAACAAGATGTACCAGGACCTGAAGAAGCACTTTTGGTGGAATGCCATGAAGAGGGAGATAGCCCAGTTTGTTGCCAAGTGCTTGGTTTGCCAGCAGATAAAGATCGAGCATCAGAGATCTGCTGGACTTCTTCAACCTTTGCCGATACCCGAATGGAAGTGGGAGCACATTACTATGGACTTCGTGACGGCATTGCCTCGGAGTCCTAAGGGTAACAATGCGGTATGGGTGATCGTTGATCGCCTCACCAAGTCTGCTCACTTCATACCCTTCCGGGTTGGTCAGTCGACGGAGGTTCTGGCAGATAAGTATTTGAAGGAGGTGGTTCGTCTGCATGGAGTTCCAGTGAGTATTGTATCAGATCGAGATACCAGATTCAAATCTCACTTCTGGGAGAGTCTCCAAGCAAGTCTGGGAACTCGTCTGAAGTTCAGTACTTCCTATCATCCGCAGACAGACGGACAATCTGAGAGGACCATCCAGATCCTTGAGGATATGTTGAGGGCTTGCATGTTGGACTTTGGAGGATCTTGGGAGGACCATCTTCACTTGGCCGAGTTTTCATACAACAATAGCTATCAGGCCAGTATTAGGATGGCGCCATTTGAGGCACTGTATGGTAGGAAGTGCCGATCACCGATTTGCTGGGATGAAGTCGGTGAGAGGAGTCTTTTGGGGCCTGAGATGTTGATGCAGACAACAGAGAAGGTCAGGGTTATCAGAGATCATCTCAGGGCTGCTCAGAGTAGACAGAAGAGTTGGGCTGATACTCTTAGGAGGCCATTGGAGTTCCAGACCGGAGATCATGTGTTCTTGAAGATTTCACCCACCAGGGGAGTTATCCGGTTCGGTACTCGTGGGAAGCTGGGCCCGAGGTATATTGGCCCGTTCGAGATCCTGGATCGCGTGGGAGATGTGTCTTATAGACTAGCATTACCGCCTTCCTTGGACGGGGTGCATAATGTCTTCCACGTGTCTCAGTTGAGGAGGTATGTCAGGGATGACAGCCATGTTCTGGACCATTCGGAGTTAGAGCTGCAACTGGATTTATCATACCAAGAGCAGCCGTTGACCATTCTTGACAGGAGTGTCAAGACTCTGAAGAGCAGGGCCATTCCTTTGGTGCTGGTGTCTTGGAGCAGGCACGCGCCAGGAGAGGCCACCTGGGAGCGAGAGGACGTTATTCGGGAGCTTTACCCCCAACTTTTCCCGTCTTGATCTGGTAAGACTCTTTCCTTCTACTTGTCTTTACCGTTATCATTCCTTGTATCCATATCCATCTGTTACCTTTCCTGTTATCTTTCACCTTATGAAATTTCGAGGACGAAATTTTTGTAAGGTGGGTAGATTGTAATACCCCTTTCCCGGAATACGTATTTAGTTACGTATTCAGCCCTTTGACCGTATCTTCCGATTTACCTTCCGTATTTGACCGATTTTAATTCCAAACTTCATTTCCCAATATTTTAGAATTTATGTGATTTTCTGGAATTTTCTAAAATTAAAATGAATTTCTTCAAAACCGGTGTCGGCCAGTATCACTGACCGATTTCCGAATTTTTATCTCCCAATCTGTTAGGAATCTCTAGAAAGTCCTTTAGACATTATTGATTAGAATCATAATTCCTACTTATATTCTTTTTCTAAGATTTCTATAAATTTATGAAAATTCTTTCGGAGTCGGTAAATTTCTGATTCCGGGATTTTTAATTAAAAATCTATACAATATTTCTTCAAACGAATTTCACCATTGGTCTTCAAATATTTTTCTTGATTTTTGGTAAAATTTCCAGACCAATCCAAAATACTTGAATTTTTAGCATTTTTCCAAAATTTGCAAAAATTGATTTTCCACTTCACTTGCCACCTCATCATTCCACTCACCTTACCTACCACCCACTCACACTCTCTCTTGCTCTCAGCTGACCAAGTGGCAAGGGAGAGGACACCTCACCCCACATTCTTGCAAAGAAACCCCTCACATCCACCAAATTGTCACCCCCTTCACAAAAACCCCAAAGTATATAATCACATGCATTTGCAAAATACCCTTTTTCTCACCTTCTCCATCAAAAGAGAAATTGCAGAAATCCTCTTCCTCTTCCTCCAGCAAAACCCTAGCCCTAGATCACTCCAATCCCTCCACTTTCTCCTCTAGATCACAAGGGGGTTCTTCAAGGCTTCATCCAAGGAGCACTTCTTCAACCTCAAGCTTCAACTACAAGCTTTGGAGGGAAGCCAACACCTCCAACCCTAAATCAAACTTCAGATCTGATCTTCCAAGTGAGTTCTTACTCACCAAGACTTAATCTACCAATCACATGTGCTAGGGTAGTGATCCATGTTCTTGGGTATGATAAAAACCCTATTTTTAGGTCATAACACTCAAATCCAACATAACTAGGTGAACCTATCATTTACCTTGGCTATTCTATGTTCTAGTGAGCTTGTATTAGTAAAACAGGACTTGTAATGCTGTGAAAATCCCACTTTTAACTGTTAGAACCAAACCACACAAAATCTGGATTTTCTGTTCTGCTCACTATTTTTACACAGTATTAGTCGACTTATCCATAGGTCTAGTCGACTAGAACACTTAGCTGAAATTTAGGCTTTCTGGAAAACACAGCATTAGTCGACTTGGCCAATTTATCAGTCGACTAACAAACTCTCTGGAAACCATATTAGTCGACTCCTGAATCCACCTAGTCGACTAATCCCCCTATTAGTCGACTAATCCCCTCAACCTAGTCGACTAACATGCACTGAAACAGAACTCCAATCCTTTACATCTCTGACTTAGTCGACTAACCTATACTGCTAGTCGACTATAGACCCTATTAGTCGACTAATCTATACTCCTAGTCGACTAATTCTGGCAGTGTTGCATAGTTAATTTCTGTTCTGAACTTGGTTCTTTTACTTGTTACGCATGTATCGTTTATTGCTTGTTCATGCTCCAATACTGGCTTTTCCGGATGTATAACTGATTGGACGTATTTACTGGTTACCTCATGACTTGTTATTGCATATATTTCCTTCCATGGCATGTTAAATAGCAATATCACCACCTATCATGCCATCTCTTAAACCAAAGCATGATATACTTGACTTTTACATAAAATACACCAACTTACACCCGGGTCGGGGGAAATGTGCGGAATATCGGTATGTGTTCGTGTTTACAGTGGTTTAAACAATATTGTATAATATTGTTCCGGTCTGACCTGTGGTACGCCAGGGGACCGAGCAGGCTTCACTATTCCGGTTTTGACCGAGCAGGCTTCACTATTCTGGTTTTATTGCTCAGGCTTCACTGATCAGGCTTCACTATTTCAGGTTTCACCCACTGTAAACATAGTTCGTCGATACAACCGCTGTTTCCAATAACAACCTTGTCATACTAGGATATGGATCTATGTGTTCTGGGACGCTGGGTCACATAGCTAGATATCACAGTAAGACAAGTAATAATAATAAGACACTCATTGTATATTCATTTCATATGTCATTACCTTACATAGTTACATATCCTGACATGCAGGGTTACTTAGTATTGCTCTTCTACCACTATTCATGATCCTATTGTCACTTGGCTATTTTATTTCTCGTATTATGTCTTGACCCTTTGGATTTGCACATTCAGATTCAGAGGCCTGGAACGAGGTGGAGCCTTCCGCTGAGGACTTGGCTTACCTTGGAGATCAGTCCGACCTGTCCTAGATCCAGCGAGCCCGGCACTTCTTTTGGTTCACGTGGTCTCCATCCACACGTGAGCATTTTTGTATTTTGGGTTGTATCTCGTTTCATTTTGGACTGGGATGTGATATTGGACACTGTATGGTGATTTTGTATATCATAACTTGTATAACTCTGTACTTTTATCTTGTATGTTGGCATATGATTGTATCTCGCTGTGTGTTACACTCTGATGCTTGTTGTACTTATGCTTAGCGTATATACGTGGGGGCACCATCTGACCTACGTATATGCGTCGCAGTGACGTCCCCGTATCATTGGGATCGGGGCGTTACAAAATGAATTTCAAAAAGTAAGATCGATAAGGAGTAAAGTACTTCTTAAAGCTAAAAATATTTTGCACAGTATAAAAAGGTCAAAATTTGAGAAAACTATTAAAAAGAATTAAGGTTGAGAAATGTAAGTTGAAACAAATTTCAAAAAGTTCACGTAATAAAAGCTATAAAAATTTTAAGATTTATACTTTACCAATAGTCTAAACTCTAAAGGTTTTCAAAAGTCCAAAACACGTAGATTGTCATCAAAAGAAATAATTGACAGAAAATATTGCAAGAAAATAAAGTTTTCAGAATATTAAAATATCATATTTTAAGAAAAATAATTAAAAACATTAACTTTAAGAAACATAAATTGGAAAAAACATCAAAAAACTATTAATAGGTCGAAAAATATATAATGTACTTACCTACGCTAATAAATAAAAAAAATTCTATGATAGCTAATAAAGTTTTAGAAAGTATAAAAATTTCAAATTTTTAGAAAACTATTTGCAAACATTAATGGTAATAAATATAAATCTCAAAAAAGAATTTCAAAAAAACATGCTTAATAAAATTGAAGTACTTTGAAAGTATAAAAACCTGAAGAAGTATTTTAGTACTAAATGTTATAGCTAAATTTAAAAACGAATTCAAAAAGTAAGATCGATAAGGAGTAAAGTACTTTATAAAGCTAAAAAGATTTTGCACAATATAAAAATGTCAAATTTGAGAAAATTATTAAAAAGTATTAAGGTTGAGAAATGTAAGTTGAAACAAATTTCAAAAAATTTCACGTAATAAAAGCTATAAAATTTTTAGATTTATACTTTGCCAATAGTCTAAACTCTAAAGGTTTTCAAAAGTCAAAAACACGTAGATTGGCATCAAAAGAAATAATTGATAGAAAATATTTTGCAAGAAAATAAAGTCTTCAGAATATTAAAATGTCATATTTTAAGAAAAATAATTAAAAACATTTAACTTTAAGAAACATAAATTGGAAAAAAAAATCAAAAAACATACTTAATAAATTGAAGTACTTTGAAAGTAAGAAGAATTTTAAAGTGTATGCATTATAAAAAAAATACAGATATTTTGAAAGTATAAAAAACTGAAAAGGTATTTTATTATTAAAAATTATAAATGAATTTGGAAACAAATTTCAAAAAGTACGGTCGATAAAAACTAAACTGCTTTTTAAAGCTAAAAATATTTTGAAACTATAAAAATGCTAACATTTGAGAAAACTATGCCAAACATTAAAGTTGAGAATTTTGAAAAGTTCTCTTAATAAAACTACTACTATTTTAAGAAATATAGTTTTTCGATAAGTCCAAAGGTTTTAAAAGTTTAAAAAAAACGTATATGTCATTTAAAGTAACAAGTTATAGAAAATATTTTGAATGATAACAAGGTTTTCAGAGTATGAAAATGAGATAATTTGGACAACTAATCAAAAGCATTAATATTAAGAAATATAAATCTAAAAAAATCAAGAAAATATAATTAATAAAACTGAAGTACTTTGAAAGCATAAAAAGTTCAAAATTAGTTTACAAAATAAAATTATAAGTAAATTACTGAAGAAAATTCAAGAACCATGTAGAATTATATATAGCAAATAAGGTTTTCGAAAATTAGTTTCCAGATAGCATGAAAATTTCACATCTAAAGATAAATGTATGAAAACACTCGTGATAAAAAAATATAACTTTGAAAAAGAATTTTAAAACTTTTGCTTAATAAAAACTGAAATACTTCAAAACTATAAAATTTTGCTAAATTTTCTTTACCAATAAAAATTATAGGGTAAATTATGAAAAACACCCCTGTACTATTAGGGGTGTTGCACCAAACACTCTTATACTACCAAAACTCACACTTTGCACCCCTGAGGCCTGACGCCATCGACTTTTTGGTCAAAGGGGGTCACGTGCACTAAACCCCTCTAACCAAATTAATTTTATTTTATAATCAAATTAATCTCCATTAAGCCACTTAATAGAGACTAATTAACAAACTTAATCATCTCTCCCCTGGATCTCTCTCCCCTCCTGTTTCACTCCTCTCTGCTGCCTCTTTGCCTCTCTCAACCTCGGCCTCAGTCTTAACTCAAACACCTGAGCAAGACTCCCCCATCGCCGAATCCAATCTGAGGTTGAGTCCCCGTCATTCAGGGCACCATCTTCTGCTCCGGCGATGACAACTTTCATGTCAAGAAGCCTTTCTTTCTCGTCGTTGGCATTTGCCCGACCGTCGAGATCAGAGGCCACTTCAGCTGCGGAGACATCAACACATTGATGAGGAAGAAAGGGAAAAAGGAGCAGGAGGAGCTCCTCTCAGCGTCGTAGGCCATGCCCCTAGCTCCCTCTTTTCCTTGCGTCTCTCCTCCTCACTGCCCTCCCTCGACGAGGAGGGGGCAAGGGGAGTGAGGGGAGAGGTCGCCTCCCCTGCTCTCTCCTTGCCGGGTGAGGGTAGCGAGGAGGGACGAGGAGGAAGCAGGAGGGAGGGCCACCGAGGGTGGCAGGAGGAGGGAGCGGGGAAGGGCAACCTCTCCCTCTCCCACTCCCTCCTCACCGTCAAAGAAGATGGCGACAAGTAAGAGAGGGAGCCGGAGAAGGGCGAGGCCACCTTCGTCGGTGTTCTCGATGACTTCTTTGCCGGAGAGAGGAGGGAGGAAAGGGGGGAGAGAGAGGGAGAGAGAAATTTGAGGGATTTTTTAAAAAATGATTTTTTAAAAAAATTAAGTGTAATCAAAGCACGTGTTTTGCACATGTATAATTTAACGAAAAAGTCGCAAGCATCAGACTTCAGGGGTGCATAGTGTGAGCTTTAGCAGTATACGAGTGTGTTTGGTGCAACACCCCCAATAGTACAGGGGTGTTTTCCATAATTTACCCAATTTAAGTAAACTTGAAAAAAAAACTATAAATATTATAACCAAATAAGGTTTCAAAGTATAAAATAATCATATTTTGATAAAACTAGTTGAAAACATTAATTTTGAGAAATATAAATCTGAAAAAAAGAATTTTAAAAGAGTACACTTAATAACAGCATAAGAAAATTAAGATTTACACTTTGTCAATCAGTCTAAATTATTTTTGATAAGTCTAAAAATATATATTGTAATCATCTAGAGTAATAGTTAATCAAAAACATAAATTTGAACAAAGGATTTTGAAACTAAACTTAAAAAAATAATAAGTAGTTTGAAAGTGTAAATTTTGAAAAACATACTTTACTAATAAAAACTATATATAGATTTGTAAAACAATTTAAAATGTATGAATGATAAAAACTGAAGTACTTTTTAATGCCAATAAAGATTTTCAAAAAGTATTAAAAGCCAAATACTATTAAAACCATTAAAGACAATTAATTTGAAAAGAAATTGTAAAAATGTGCCTAATGAAAACAAGAAGTACTTTAAGATTTAATTTGTCAATATGTTGAAAATAGGTTTACAAAAAGTAAAATCACATGGTATTTGTATGGTAAAGAAAAGTTAATAGAAAATATGTTCGTAGCTAATAAGGTTTTCAAAAATATAGAAATGTGAAATTTTGTGAAAACTAAAACATTAAATGAAGAAATTTTTAAAAAAATCTAAGAAACAATTTCAAGAAATACGCTTAGTAAATAATGTAAGTACCTTAAAGTAGTTTACTAATAAAAACTATAAATAAATTTGAAAACCAATCCCAAAAAATATCCTTCAGCAAAACTATATGACTTTTCAAAGCAAACACAGTTTTCAAAAATAAGGTATTACATCCTATAATTTAAAATTTGAGAAATAATTTAAAATATTAAACTTAAGAAATATAAAATTCAAAAAAGATTCTACTAATCAAAACATAAAAATTCGAATGCAAAAAAGAAGGTTCTACTAAAAATATAATTAAATTGAAGAAACATCTAAATAAATGCTTAATAGAAACTATATGTAGTTTTCAAACCAAATATAATTTAAAAAAGTCACTGCAAAAAAATAAAATATAAATTTGAAAAATAATTTCTAAAAGTAAACTTAACAAAATAAAAAGTACTATGAAAGTACGAAAATTTGAAACAATTTCTCAAAATATGCTTAATAAAACTATAAAAACTTTTGAAAGAACAAAAAGTTCAAAAAATGTTTTCTGATAAAAGATATAAGTAATTTGAAAAAAAAACAATTTTAAAAATATGCTTAAACAAAAATATATGAATTTCAAATCAAATGTTGTTTCCAAAAATAAGGTTTTACAAAGGATTTAAAAAATTATATTTTGAGAAAAATATTGGAAAATATTAAAGTAAAGAAATATAAATTCATAACATATTTTAGTAATAGAAGTCATAAGTAAATTTGAAGATAATTTTAAAATTATGATATATATATATAAACTTTATGTACTTTTCAAATCAAATGCAATTTTTAGAAATAACTTTTTAAAAGAAAATATAAATTTGAAAAAAGATTTCAAAAGTAACTCAACAAAAGTAATTAGCAGTTTGAAAGAATGAAAATTTGAAGGTGTACTTTATTACTAAAAACTGTAATTGAATTTGTCAAGGAATTTAAAAATGTATGATTGATAAAAACTAAAGTACTTTTAAAAGCTACTCAGTTTTTTAAAGTACTAAAAAGTCAATACTATTCAAAAACATTAAAGTCAACAAATTTGAACAGGAATTGTAAAAAGTAAGCTTAATGAAAACAACAAGTATTTTAAGATTTAATAATTTGTCAATGTGTTAAAAATAGGTTTTCAAAAAGTCAAAACACGGTGTTTGTCATATAAAGTAAAAGTTGCCATAAAATATTTTGGTAGCTAATAAGGTACTGAAATTACTAACATGTGAAATTTAAGAAAACTATTTGAAAATATTACAGTTAAAAAGTATAAATATAGGAAACAATTTCACAAAGTATGCTTCATAAAAACTATAAGAAATTTGAAAGAAAAAAATATAAAAAATATTTTACTAATAAAAACTATAAACAAATTTGCAAAAACAATTTCCAAAAAACATGCTTAAACAAAACAATATGACTACTCAAATTAAGTATGGGCTCAAAATAAGGTTTTTTTGGGCTATATTTTATATATAAAATTTTAAATTTTGAGAAAAGTATTTTGAAAATATTAAAGTTAAGAAATATAGAATTCAAAATGGATACAACTAATAAAAACAAGAAGTAAATATTAAGAATCAATTCACAAAAAATATACTTAATAAAAATTATATGTACTTTACAGATCAAATATACTTTTCAAAACTTAACGTTTTAAGGTTTCCAAATTTTGAAAAAGAAATGCATGATTGACAAGAACTAAAATACTTTTTAAAGCTAATACGGTTTTCAATAGTATTAAAAAAATCAATTTTAAGAAAACTATTCAAAATCTTAAAAAGTATAAACAATAAATTTGGAAAGGAATTATAAAAAGTATGCTCCCTTAAAACAATAAGTACTTTAAGATTAATAATTTGTTAATGTGTTGAAAAATGGTTTCCAAACGTCTAAAAACATGTATTTGTCATCTAAGTAATTGTTGATAACAAACATATTTTGGTAGCTATTAAGGTTTTCAAAAGTATAAAAAATGTGAAATTTGAGAAAACTTTTCGAAAATTTACAATTGAAATATATAAATTTGAAAAAAAAATCAAAAATCATATGTTTAATAAAAACTATATGTACTTTAAGATTCAAATGTTTGTCGATATATCAAAAAGATGTATGTTTTTATCTAAAGTAAGAGAGTTGACAAAAAATTATCTTGAAAACTAATAAGATTTTAGAAAGTATAAAAATGTCAAATTTTGATAAAGTTATTAAAGTGTCCATGTTGAGAAATATAAACCCGAAAAAGAATTTCAATAAATGTGATTAATAAAAACTATAATACTTTAAGATTCAATGATTCATCAATAAGTCTAAAAGATGTATACATGTATATTTTGAAGTAATAGTTGATAGAATTTTTTTTTGTAAGCTAATAAGGTTTTCAAAATTATAAAAATATCAATTTTTGAGAAAACTATTAGAAAACATCCATGTTTGGAAATATAGAGAAAAGGAAATATAGAGATAAAAAATGAAAATTTTCAAATTTTAAATAATATATTGTTAGTTAGGATATTTCATAAATTTAAATAATATATTGTTAGTTAAGGTTGACCTTTTAAAATTAAAAAATGTAAGTAATGTCCGAGATTTCTAGTGTACTATAAAAGAAAAGGCAGAATCCCTAATATTATTCTCAAACAGAAATTTACTTCCTTTTGCTTAACGATTTGATAAACTAGACTTTTCTCTAAATTATGAAAATTGACAAAAAGTATTAATGTGTCTGAAATAATCTAATGTGTCTGAAATAATCTAATGGCTCAAATTCACTCTAGATGAAAACATTATTTGGTGCTTTATAATTGTGTGTGCGTGTGCGTACGTAATGGTTTTGCCAAAAGCAAATACACAAGGCATATGCCTTGCCTTACTGGTGCATTAGTCTTTGAGTTAGTTACTCTTTTTCCATCTAAAGATTGCTACACAAAACTATACTGCATAACAACACTATAATCAGATCCACATTTTTCTTTACAACAAAACACATCTCATGATTGTTCCACAATACATTCTACTCATTTGTTAACAAAACCGAGAATATTTCTTAATAAGATGAAAAGAAACAGCATCCTAAACATAAAGATCAGAAAATAAATTCAAGCTATACTATTTGACATGATTCCACATCTAAAGAAAGGAATTAGTGTTTAGTTTTGGTTCCATGAACTCAACAATATTGTGTGGTTGTTCTCTGAATTTGAGGGTGGTAACAGTCCGAGGCAGTGCACAGAAAGCTTTAAATGAAGCCTGCTCGACTAAAAAAGTAAGAGACAAGAAAATAATCATGAAATGGAAATAGAAGTGTGGATCAAAATTGAAGATTCACAAACTACAAGCTTACTCTTAATCTTTGCTACCCTGTTATCTCGACTGAACTAGAGAGACTCTACACAGGAAAGATACAAAAATAACGCCTCAAAGTTGATAGAAGTAATACTATCAAATATGGACATGCCTCAAAGTTGATAGAAATACAATACAAAAATGGACATGCAACAACCTACCTTGATAGAAACGAAAAAGTGAAGAGCAGGGAATAAATACATCACGTATATATCTCTACGTGAAACAAACAAAAAAAGTGAAACAATTTTCCTAAGAATAACCAGCATAAATCTTTGCACGTTAAATATTTCAAGAAATTTTATCCAGACTTGCTAGAAATAGAATATGTATAAAAATATAATGGGATAAACCAGATGTCTAAACGTCTTATTGGAAAGTCCAAAATTTATACATGCACAGATCACAATCTTTTTTAACAGACAAGTCTTGAGTCAATTGTGCCAATGAAGAAGACAAAGACAACAATTATTTATGATCAAATAATTAAAGCCTGAACATTTGACAGTCGCTCTCGGTTGGTGGTGTTCTTGCTTTTGTCCCATAGAGGTTATAAAATGGAAGTGAAAATGGGGAACAAAATTGAGGCCACACAGCAAAGTTACTGGTGCTACTGCTTTTGGTTAAATATATATCCATAATTGTGCTCCAACTTGCTTTCATTTCTAAATGCCAGGCACTAATTGGGATGTAACAGTTGTTTTCTAGAATGGCTAAATCGAAACACTCTGCTCTGGTCTGCCTTTGACTACAGAACCTATGACTACACTAGTTGGCATTTCTATATGCCAGGCACTAGTTTCTTTTAAAATCTATCATGGACTAAAACTTAGTCACTGAACACAGAAGCTTTGTCCTCAGCCCTTTATGGAACACCACAGGCTAGTCCTCACCACAGTATACATTTTTTTAAATAAGAAACTTCAAATCCTCCAAATACATAACTCCTACAAATTTTATCTTGGCCCAAAGCAAAATCCCCATTCTTTGTCCATTTCACCATTCACCTAAACAAGAATAGCAATTTGGGGCTAAAGGATTTGGTAGAAGCAGCAAACAAAAAGATCCCAGGGAATTCCACAAAAACAGAAAACCTATGCTAGTCGCTTGCTAATATTCCTAATCCACTGAATGATTATATAGTTGGTGGCTCTAATCTATCATAAGTAAGAAGAAACATTTTTTGGGAAGTTTCTCAAAACAAATGCCATGTCAGTGTATAATAAGTAAAGAAAGTAGCTAGCTACCTTTAAGCACATGCAGCCTCGATGGTGTTCCCAGTGCATGTTACGTGCAATAGTGGTGTTTCCCTACAAATTCAAATGAAACAAATTAAGATCCTGAAAATTTTGGTCGAAGTGCCTAATACCATCTTTGGGCGAAAAAGAAACTGGAAAGAAAACCTCGCTAGTGTTTTCCCCTAAGTATAACAAGCATGGAGCTTTGAACGTTTAATATTTCAAAACATTTATAAAAACTCGATAGGAATAGGATACATATAGTTACATACAAATACAAAAGGATAAACCAAGTGTCAAAATGTCACACTCCAAGAGCCAAACAACAACACATGTATATGTGAAAGTATTATACAACAATCATCTTGTATAGGAAAGTATTATTTCAACTGTATCAATGAAAAGACTAAACTCAGATCAAAAGGTAATAGGAATAATCTCAGATCAAAAGGTAATAGGAATTATAACCCTAAGCTCAACCAACTTACTCTGAGCATAACTTCATTGCCACCTGAGTGTAAACTATTTTCCCTAAAGCCAGCAAGAGACACAAAATTCAGCATCAAACAATGATACCGCCATGTTAAAGATTAAAAGAAAGAAGTACTCAGAATGTAAGATCAGAAAGCAATTGGACCATAACTCTTTGATGTGAACCATTATGTAAAAGGTTAATAGAAAGGGTTTGGATTTAATTCAATACCACGAGCTCAACAACAATGAGTGGCTTGACAGAATTTAGCATGCTTGAAACTAATTAACTTTAAGAAATTTGCATTCGCAACTTGTAAGACTTGCCTGCCCGTGTGGAAGCCTGCCATATACCACACATTCAGAACTGCAGTGAGATCCGTATCTGAACTGGTGCATTGTGACTCGCTGCCTTCTAATAAACTTGCATTGACAACCTTTTCCTTTTTTTTCCTATATTTATGAAACAAAGGACAAGCTCTTAAATCAATCATAAATCTATGATTGAATCTTCAGATGAGGCATGCAATAACAAGAACAATATATACCACCACCAGTCTAGAGAAGCATAAATAATAAGCTGAAGCAATATATGCACCATATATTGAGGAAAAAAACTTGATGAATGCTTCCTAGAAGAACACATGACACTAATAAGACTTCTTACAGCAGCATATTTGTTAACATTGGTAATGTATCTTACCCCGGGAGTTTTCAGAAACATAAAGCTTTATTGTCACAATTCACGAATATAAACTGAATAAGGTGACTGTTAAGCAGAAGATGTTTCAGAACTATCAATCTTAAACATTGTACAACATTTACCACTTACCACTAGTGCCCATCAGATCTAGATGAAGACCTATCCTCTGGAACAGTGCATACTGCAAATTTCTTCCATTTAACCAACATGTCATCACCAGCTACATTTATGCGTTACTAATCTATCATCATAAAGTGAAGAGGAAAACTATCAGGAAATTTCTCAGAACAATGCTTTCAAAGCATAAACAAAAAGGGCATAGCTAGACATGCATGTCTGATAAATAAGCAGAGTGTTTGCTTTAGATTCAAACAAAGCAAATTAACACCTTAAAAACATTTTAGAATCTACAATTTTGGCATTCCCATGTGAAAAAGAGAAAAAGAAAGCACATTTTCCCCATAAATAACAAGCAATAGAGCTTTGGACATGCAATAAATATTTCAAAATGTCCATAAAACTAGTAGCTAGGATTCCTAGCCTAGGAACAGAACGGTTAGAAGTCCCAAAATATCAAAAATAATCAATTCAAACAAGAGAGATATGATCAGTTAAAATTTTCTTACAAAACCCTAATTCAAGTGCATCATCAGTACGTTAGGAAATCCCTAAATCTTAAAGCCAAAAATCGAAAGGGAAAGGAGAAGCAAAGAAGATTTTGATACGAACCTTGATTTTGAAGCGTAGGCCCATCGATCCGTCGTTGTCGTCGTCTTCATCGTCATCGCTTCTTGCGGCATCCAGATCATGAAAGGAGGAACGACGAAGAAAAGGGAGAAGCGCCATTGATCGTCGCCTGAATGAGTTAGGGAAAGGAATTAGGTCGACAATCCCTTTCCTTTTCTTGATTTAGGTTGACAATTCTCAGGAAGAGAGAGGGGAAGAAGCCTAGTATTTCGAGATTCCCAGAGAGCGAGAGAGAGAGGGAGAGGGGAGGGAAATTAGGGTTTTGTTGAAGAGAGGGGGGAAGCTGAGGATTTTTGTTGACGAGCTCTCTCGGTTTCTTGTGGGGGAAATTTGGAAGAAATTCAAGGGGACGGGGGAGAGGTATTTATAGCAGGAGATCTATTTATTACACCGTTACGAAGGTGTCCAAACACCGTTACGAAGGTGTCCAAATTAGGCAACTAATAATCGCTCTTTAGCGTCAAGACTAAGCAACTAATAATTGACCGTTGTCTGAACAGTGAGGCCAGGCTAGGCTGGGCTGTCACCCAAAAATCAGGTTATAACAAGTGCAGAGTGCTAAAATTAGTGACGCGGGCCTAGAACCCACCCACACGTTGTGGGCTTAGAAGTTGGCCCAACTTATCCATCTCGTAAACCATCAAAATATTTTTCTTCTTTATGAGCAAATAGAAGTAAGCACCAGATTCAATATAGATTTTTTTTTTTTTAACTGTGGGCGTAAAAACACCAACTCCCCTCACCCCCCAATCCACATACCGACGCGTACACTTGTTTAAGCAGCGAGATTAAGAGAATCCTCCAATGTTTCAATTTGAGTACTTTCTTTATTCCCACCGTTACATAACTAACTTCTTTTAAAATTTAATTATTATAATGATGAGAGAAGTTAGACTTGTCCTCTTACTCATCCAAACTCATGTTGCCCTTGCATTCATAGTTGAAGTCTAAACCACCCTCTCCTCCCTCCATCTATTTGGAAACCTCACCAAAATTCTTCATTTACCTTACTTGAGACTCACTCTTTTTTCTTTTTCTGTATTTCCCTCTCACATTAGCATGTTCACTTCTCCTACAATCAGAAAAGAAGAAGGATCCTTCGATTCATTCATTTTTATTTGATTTATTCAAATTTAGCCATCTATCTCGAAGGAGAGGATATGCAAAGTGAGGGGAAAAAACTTGTCTTGGAGAACTTTTTTTTTCATTTATTGAAATTATATTGGGGCCTGTTTAATTGTCGTAAGTCGCCAGTCACAAATTCTTTTACAGTTGTAAATGAGTTACATAAGTTTTACGGTGTTTGGTTGGTAATGTAAGATTGTAGGTGAAAAAATATATTGTATTTTATGGTGTTTGGTTGTCGTAATGTGTAAGTCATAAGTGAAAAAATTGACCACAAAATTAACTATTTTGTGATTAAAAATATTAAAATGCCAATAAATACAAAAAGTAGTAAATATTAAAAATATTAAATAAATAAATATATTATATGTATTATTTAATACAACAACTAAGCCATTTGTCCCAAGTATTTGGGGTAGGCTACATGTACATGAACCAAAAGAGAATTATGTTGGATCGGGCACATGGATTTGCCTTCTCTACTCATTCCTATCGAGCAATATGTCTTCATTAAGACCTTTAACCTCTATATTTTGTCGTATCACCTTCATCCATGTTTTCTTTGGTCTCCTTGCGCTCTTTTAACTTGCCCTAAAGTGATACGCTCTGCTCGTCGAACTGGCACATCTGTAGGTTTACGTCACACATGACCAAACCATCGTAGGTAGTTTTCTCTCATTTTCTCTTCTATAAGGGCTATATCTATCTTAGTACGAATATCCTCATTTCTTACCTTATATCTCTTCGTGTTACCACAAATCCAATGAAACACGCGCATCTCTGCTACACTTATCTTCTGGGCATGATATCTCTTTATATCTCAACATTCTGTGCCATATAAAAAGCTGGCCTAATAGCAGTCCGATAAAAGTTTTTTTCAGTTATAAACGCAATGTTACGGTCACATAAAACTCCTGTTGCGCTCCTCCATTTCAACCAGCTGGCTTGGATCCTATGGTTGACATCACTATTGATCTCCCCATCCTTTTGGATAATAGAACTCAAGTATTTAAAATGACTGCTCATCAGTATTTCTTATCTGTCTAGTGTCACGATACTATAATTTCCGATTACTTGTCTACTGAATTTGCACTCCATATACTCTATTTTGGCCCAACTTAATTTAAAACTCGAGATTCTAGAGTTTGCCTCCATAACTCTAATTTGGCATTTACTCCAACTCTTTTCTCATCGACTAAGACAATATCACCAGCAAATAGCATACATCACTGTAACTCATCCTGAATAGCTCCAGCAAGCTCATCCATGACTATGGCAAATAAGAATGAACTCAATGCAGATCCTTAATGAAATCCAATTGTGATAGAAAAATCATTTGTTATGCCTCCATAAGTTCTGACATTTGCCATTGCTCCATCGTACATGTCCCTGATTATATTAATATATTTGATGGGAACTCTCTTTTTCATCAATGTCAATCATAATACCTCTCTTGGCACCTTATCATAAGATTTTTCTAAATCAATAAAGACTATATGCAAATTTCTCCTCCTCTCTCAAAATCGTTCTATAAATTGACAAAGAAAATGAATAGCCTCTGTCGTCGATCGCAACGGCATGAAACCAAACTGATTCTCTGATATTTTAATATTCTGCCTTAATCTGTATTCAATTACCTTTTCTCAAAGCTTCATGGTGTGACACATGAGTTTTTTCCCATGGTAGATTGAACAACTCTGCATATCACCCTTATATCACCCTTATTCTTATAGAGAGGTACTATGATACTCTTCCTCGACTCATTTGACATCTTTTTAGTTAGCCAAATCTTTTTAAAGAGGTTTGTCAGCCATCTCATGCTCATCTCTCCTAAGCATCTCCATACCTCAATAGGAATTTCATCCGGACCAACAGTTTTTCTTGACTTCATCCTCTTCAAAGCCTCTTTAATTTCAGATTCGCTAATTCTATGCATATAATTATGGTTCATATCCTGATACTGAATGGTAATGTCACCCAAATCTTGAGTAGAACTACTATTGAACAATCTGCCAAAATACTCTCTCTATTTTTCTTTGATTTCTTCTTCTCGAATTAAAATCTTATGATCCTCATCTTTGACACACCTCACAGTGCACAAGTCTCTAATCTTTCTCTTATTTGAGCAATTCTAAATATATTCTTTTCAACCCCTTTGATGTCCAACTTCTCATACGCTTCTTTGTACACTTTAGCGTTTGCATTCTGAACAACTTTCTTTTCCTCCTTCTTGGCTAGCTTACACATCTAAAAACTCACTCCATTACAATTTTTTTCAAATCTCTGTAAGAGTCTCGTTTGATCTTAATGGAAGCTTTTAGCTCTTCGTTCCACCATGATGTGCTCTTACATGGTAGAGCACCACCACGTGACTCATCTAGTACATTTATATGTATTAATTAATAAAAATAAAAATTAACAAATAATAAAAATTATTAAAATTAAAATATGTTAAATAATTAAATTTTGATCTAATATAATAATAATAATAAATTACTAAAATTTAAAAATCTAAGGTAGTAAATATTAAATAATATAAAAATAAAAAATAAAAAATTATTAAATATAAAAAATATTAAATATTAAATAATATAATATATTATAATATTATAATATATTAAATAATATAATATATTAAAATTTTAAAAACCTAATGTACTAAATTTAAAAAATATAATACAATAACTAATAATAATTAATAAATAAAAGTAGCATATATTAAAAATGTTAAAAATTATATATATTAGATTTTAAATAGATTAAATAATATATTGTATTAAAAATATAATATATTAAAAATTAAAAAACTAATGTAAAAATATAAATATAAATTAGTAAATATTAAAATATTAAATTTAAATTTATTAAATATTGAATAATATAATGACATGTATGGTCTGGCCGACCAAATTATGTAGCATCTTCTGGATAGCGATGATCAGAGCTAGGCACTCTTTCTCGACTAGGTTATAGGTTTCCGTCCCCAATTAAGATTCTGCTTAGGTAGTAGATGGCTTGTTTGATACCTTCATCATTCTTTTGTACGAGCAGAGTACCTAGAGAATAGTCCATAGCTCTCACATAAAGTAAGAATGATTTTTTCGAAATGGGAGCTATCAAAACCAAAGGCTTGGTGAGGTACTCTCAAAAGCCTTTTGGCAAGCCTCATCCCAAACAAAGGAGATGCCTTTTCTCATTAACGTCGTGAAAAATTGACAGCGACCCAAGACACTTGCGATAAATCTCCAGATGTAGTCAAGCTTAGCTTGTAGACCTTTGAGCTCCTTGAGAGTCTTTGGAGACTGCATATTTTGAATGGCCTTGACTTTGTCAGGGTCAAGATGAATTCCCTTGGACATGACAATAAATCCAAGGAGTTTGTCGCCTGACACTCTCAAGAATGACTTTGTCAAGTACATTTTTTGCTGATAAGCTTGCATAATGTCTAACGGCATTCTTATGTCATTAAGGTGGTTGCCTTTTTTGTGATTTTTGGCCACAATATCGTTGATATAGCATTCCACCATCTTCTGTAGATGATCACAGAAATCATACTCATTGCATATTGGTAGGTTGCGCCGGCGTTCTTCAAACCAAATGGCATCATCGTATAACAGTATACCCCAATGGTTTCGTAATGATATATACTTTTCATCATCCGGGTATATCTTGATTTAATCGTGCTCTGAAAAGTCATCCATAAAGGACATCCTTTCAAAGCCAAATGTGTTGTCAATCATGATGTCAGTAATGCACAACAAAATTCATCCTTGGGACAGGCTGTGTTAAGATCACGGAAGTTAGTGTGAATCTGATCTTTCTATTCTTTTTAAGAATGGGCACAATGTTAGCAACCCAGTCTGGGTGTTGTTCCTCTCGAATGAAGCCACGTTCGATGAGTTTGTGAATTTCAGTTTCGATTGCCGCCATAATGTGGGGTCAAAACTGTCATTATGATTGCTTAACCGGTTCAGAGTCCAGTTTAATGTTGAGACGATGCATAGCCACCTGAGGGTCAAGACCAGGCATGTCTTCATAGCTCTAAGCAAAGACGTTTATATATTCTCGTATGAGAGATTTAAGGTCTTGTTTCTCTGTGTTTGACAAACTTTCGCTTATGGAGATGAGCTTCGGTGTTGGATACTTTATCCTCGGTAGGAGGCTCACGTTGTTTGAAATATTTCTCCCATTAAAGATCCAATTGTTGAGGCCATGGATCAGTATTAAATAGCTCAACGTTTTCATCTTGCTCCACCTGACTGATTGATATCATGTTGGCGAAGAGATTCTTGAAGATAACCCCCACACTAACATTAGATTCCCAGTCCGATGAGTTTGAGGAATAATATGATAGAGATTTTGCGGACTCTGATTCAGATTGAGTGGATGGTGTCACGTATCCCAACCCCATGTGTGTCTGATCATAGTAGTTGGCATGCTTTCAGCATGAAAGGTTGAAAAGAGATGTGTCATCCTTTACCATAATTTAAACCTTCACTACGACGTAAGTCATATCCCATTTCCTTCATTATACAGTGTGCTGACTGTGCATAATGAAAAAATTATGGGGATTCGAGATCTTCGTCTAAGTCATTGGATTTAGCAATCCGATGTCGGACTCTGCCAAATATAATTGGCAGTTGGTCCTTGTTTGAAGATGGAACTATGATGATAGATCATTCGTTATCCTCTACATGCATGCATGCCATTAACATTGGCAGATGCATATGCAAAGGATTCATGTCAACATGACAATGCACATCATCAAAATACATAGAATAATCAAAATTGACATTTTCATTAAGGACCCATTCGCCTTTGATTTCGGCAGAATTATTACAATCAGGATCACTAAAAATATGCTACAATTGGTTCTTCCTTAAAAGTAGTCGTTGGGTCTTTTCCTGATTTTGAGTTCGCGTCATTGTCACTGATGATGTCATCTGGTAACTGTTTCTTCACTATTTTACCGTTCTCTTTGACAAAATAGAGAATCAGTAAAATATTTTTTCACTTCCTTGAACGGCTGCATTTTCACAAACACTGGATCACCTTGTCATCCACATATTTGAAGTATTGGTGGAAGGTGGATTGCACAGTATAGTTGGTGTGGATCTGAGGTCATCCGAGGAAAAGATTATAGGATAGCATCAATTATGTAATACATCACTTCTGATTTTAAATCTCCAATTTGGCATCGAAGATGGATCTTGATCAGAGGGTGATTACTATCAGCGTTGAAGTCGTATATTCTCATAGTCATCGTCTACAATCTACTCAGAGGAATACCGAAAAAATAGAGGAGCCTCTTGGGGCTGATGCTTAATGCAAACGCCGGGTCGACTTGGATCCTCTCGATAGATGTACACCCAATGTATCCTAAATAATACAAAGGTCAGTCATGTTGTTGAGGAGCATGTCCTCAGGAGTAAATGTGATACATGGTACTTGCTGCTGTACCAAATGACATTGGGGATATGAACCCGGTTATCATCAAGAGGGATTAAAGGCACTTGCGTCAGAAAAGATTCTGAATCAGCAAGCGTATCCCTGAGTGCCTCTCGTGTTTTCTTTGAGAGGCAGGGTAACTCGTGTAGAGTAATACAAGCTGGAATATTGGTCAATTATGCCAATATATCAAAGTGGAAAGGAGTGTTAAGTCCTTAGGAAGAGTTCTTTTTCAAGAATTTGTTGAAGCAAACCTCCTTTTGCTTCTTTTTGTCCAGCGACAGAGCTGGTGCCAGAGCCTGGACAGGTGTACCACTTCCCGATGTTAATGGCTACTATGTTTCATCAGGAATCTGGTTGTACTGTCACAAGTACTATTTTTCAGACCGGGTGCCTATTGGCTGCGAAGTAGGAGGCTGTGCCGTGAAGGCAAACTTCTCCTCTACAGAACTGCTAAGAGAAACTACCATTACCATGTCATCATCCCATGCAAGGGAGATGACATTGCAAGTTTGCCTTTGAGCTTGAACTAACTTGACTCTCATTGCTCCTCTTTGACTATATCTGGATGTACCCACATGATCTCTCCAGATTTGGTGGCTAGTGGGATGAGGCCCTTAACCTTATGCTTTTTAACCAACGAATTGATGACTTTCAATCTTGCTTTAGGGATGGGGCTAACCCATCCGGACAGTCACTGTAACGCCCCGATCCTAAAGATACGGAGACGTTATGGCGACGTACATACGCGAGGTGAAAACACGCTCACGCGTACGTTAAGCCTCAGTACAGTACATAACCTCCATATAGACGGGTCCCAGCATGAAATAAGTACAAGAATACCTGCAGAAATAGGTCAGCGATCATAATAGATATGAAAAATAGAGACAAATAAGATAACAGAAATAAATGCCCAGGATACCTATGAATAGGCCAGATGAGGAATCTCCTATGTCACGCCAAGGCACTCTCTGCTACTCCGAGAACTCGGATCTCCAATCTGGGCACGCAAACCCAGGGTCGTCAGAAAGCGACCTAGTGAGTGGTAAAATGAAGGAGGTAGTAATATATACATAATAATACAAGCACGATACTAATATATAATACATGATGTGGTACAAGTGATATTATATCATAAGCATATAGGAAGCAGTGGAAATATATAAACATGTCATCTTTTGATACCATCACTACCTAGCCGGTTATCATCAGGTCATGACTCTAATCATATCTAGTTTATATAATAAATAATGTTATCTAGCGGTGACGTAACAGCAGTGAATATGGTAGTGATGTAAATGAACATGCAGGTGGGCATATGCAATATGAACATGCTACTGCGTTGTGTCTAAATAGCATATAAGCAATGCAAAACAGAATATATGTGATGCAAGGTGTACATGTGCATGAGTAGTATGCCACCATAGGTATCAGGTAGTGTAGCAAAGTCTACAGGTAACATGATAGCGGATACAATAACATGAACAGGAATAGTAACAGGTAAGCAAGATCACAGTGAACATGATAGCAGACAAAATAATAGGAACAATAACAAGTTAATATACATGTATCAGGTAAGTCATGTAATTGACACAATAGTAGAAATCAGTACCACCTAATATTTTAATCAATCTCTTCCAGTGTCCCATACCACTGGCAGTTCATACTGGAGCCCGCACTCCAGTCGAACCCATCCGGACATGGCCTACGGGTACCATTATCCAGACGAGAGAGTGACCAAATATCAAGTGTTCCCAACGTCACTATTGTGTATACTGTTTTCTTATGTTAATTGGAAACCCATGGTCGAGGAGTTCTTATCGGGTGGATGTATCCCGTGCATACCCGGGATCACGGCCTTAAACGGACTCCTGGCTGCTAAGACCAGGCCCTCCGCTAAGAGGGGAGCACGAATCAAGTAACGGGAGCTCATGGAGCTAGTGGTAGGCAGCACTACCGTCCCCTGCAGTGGGACTAACAATATGGATCCAGTACATCACCCGATAAGATCTAATCAACCGTCAAGTCTCCCCCATACCCGAGTTAACTTTATGATCTGGTATGTCAAATATACAATGTAACAAGTACCATTACAATATGTGATACGGGTAACATGATAACTGGACCAGAGCTCTGTTGATAGCATAGAACAATATAACGGGAATTAGGAACAAGATAACAGGATCAATATAACGGGAACAATATAACGGGAAACGGGATCAATAGATGTGGAAGTCCACATATAGCATATCAACAGCTCTCAAGTCCAGTATCGGAAATATCCATATCAATATCAGGATACAATCATATAACATGAATACAGTAACATGGAACAGTAATACATGTAGCATGAACGAGTATCCAACAATATCCATAACGGGCCTCAATCATATAACATGAATACAGTAACATGGCACAATAATACATATAAGATGTACTGTGATCCATATGACAAGAGTACAGAAACCATACATGCATGTGTAACAGTGATATGTGAACCTGAGACGTGTGTCGAGCATCCATGTAACGATGAGAATAATAATGCGAAATGCAGTACGCCATGCAGTGAGATATCCGTGTATCAGTGGATTATTTATGTGTAGCAAGACTCGGTGTAACATATACGTGTATCACTCGTACCTGTATGCACAGTGATCAGTGTCTCAGATTCTACCATGTCCATTGACCTACAGTACCCGCATAGTGATGATACCAGTGCATGAAATAACGATGTCTAGCATGCATGTCTCGTAACAGTGTAGTGTCACCGAGTGTCGTGGATCAATATACATGTGACTATAGTTCTCTACTTGTGATCCTATACATGACATAATAGTGTGCATGCTGTTGGTGCCATAGCGGTCTGTGTGTCAGTGGCTGTGCAGGTATGACAACTGTGTCCGGGTTGTCTATGTCAGTCTTTCTTGGTGGTGTTATTATTACATCTCTTCCAATATTATAAGTTATTTCGTTTACAATTAGTTTCCAATAATTACACATTCATACTTAATAGTTACCGTCTTTTATTCAGAATCTAAACCTATCAATCAAGTGCATTAAACATGGTAAAATATAATTTATAAAAGAAAAACACTCACAAACTGGTCATGGGACAGTAGCTCTCGTTCCCACGATCGCAACGGATCCAGAATCGTCCAAATCGGAGTCCGGATGCTCCCGATATCGCCCGAACGCTAAAAGTAATGAAAATGGGTTAAATATGTAAATAATAATATTAAATCCAAATACTGAAAAATACCGGGGGGTTTTCTGTAGAATTACCTTAACGGGTTGGGATGCAGGTTTGGCTCTTAACGGGTCGGGTTTGGATCCGATAACCCGAACCCCATAACTTAAACTTTATCGGGTCGGGTTTAAACCCAACCCCTCCCCAATAACCCATATTGTTATTGGGTTCGGGTTATACCCGAACCCAATACAACAACAACAGCAGCAGCTCTTGCTGCTGCTGCTATCAGGCCGGCCAGCCCTGCTGGCCGGCGACAGGAGGAGCCCGCCGGCGGCGGTCCCGGCCGCCGGCGTCGCGGTTGACAGTCCGGGAGAGAGAGAGAGATAGAGATAGAGAGAGATAGAAAAAGGGGAGGGAACGAAGGGGCAGGGCTGCGGGGGCAGCGGCTGCCCAGGCCGCCAGGCCGACGGCCGCCCAGGCCGGTGGCGGTCTGGGGGCCGCGCGAGGCCGAGCACAGGACGGGGGAAACGAGAGAACGGGAGGAGGAGGAGAGAGAGAGAAAAGGGAAGGAAGTGGGGGGCGGGGCTGGCGCGGGTGGAGTTGGGGCGCGGGTGGCGTTGGTCGTTGGTGCGGGTGGAGCTGGGGTGGCGGCGGTGGCGCAGGTGTTTTCCGAGTGAGAGAGAGAGAGAGAAGCTGCTGGTTTTGATTTAAAAAGGGAATTGGGGTTTTATTATCATTTTATGTCGGTTAAAGGAAGGGTGTAGAAAATTAGGGAGAGAAATAAGTCGGTTATGGAAGAGTGTGGAAAATTAGAGAAAGGATTAAGAAACCTAGAAAAATAGAGAAAGGTATTTTTATAAGATTTATTATATTTAAATAATTAGGTTAAAATTTGCCTAGTTCTGATCCGTCCCCAAAAATTACAGAAAATAGAGAATATTACCCTGAGACGTAATATGAAAACGGTTTGATGAAATTCAGTCTGGTTTACCAATTAAAAATCTCGGAGTGTATCGCCGTTACGAGCGACCCCGGTTTGGCCGGATTTTCGATAAATTCAGAAAAATCCTCGAAAATATCCGAACGTAGATCTTATGATTCTAAGACACCGGGAGAAAGCGGATTCTCAAAAATCTACTCCATTTGTGAAAGAAAAATCATAAGGCCGGTTATCGGTATCGGTCGACACCGACAACGGAGATTTTCCAAAATAAACAAGAAAAATTCCAGAAATTTCTAAAAAATCTCAAATATTAGAAAATAATTTTTGAAACTGAAAGCAACTCAATCAGACTACCACGGAGGTCAAATCAATTTTTGTACGTCGTATCGCGTACCGATACTGTTATACGTACACCGGGGAGCAGGGGGTTACATTTCTCCCCACCTTACAAAAAATTGCGTCCTCGCAATTTCAATCAGGTGTGAGAACAATATTTCCAACCCCAAAGCCTAAAGGTTACGGGTCCACGACACTTCCGCTGCGCACTCTGCTATCGATAAGGAACTCGGGATGGAAAAGTATGGTAGTGAACTAATCCGAACGGATGGGAAGCAATACGATGCAAGGAAAGCGAGAAGGAAATCGGATGCTCTGATTAACAACTGGAAGGATGAAAGGAAGACAAACGAGTCAAGGAATGAATTGTCAAGATCACGGTATTCTTGTACTCGTTGCTGGAATCCTCAAATGCAGATACAGACAAGGTAATCTGAACCTGATTGTACTGTTGGTAAGAGCCCATGGATTGACCCAGGTGGTTACCCACACCAGGTGTGAAACCTAGGCTCTGATACCACTATGTAACGCCCCGATCCTAAAGATACGGAGACGTTATGGCGACGTACATACGCGAGGTGAAAACACGCTCACGCGTACGTTAAGCCTCAGTACAGTACATAACCTCCATATAGACGGGTCCCAGCATGAAATAAGTACAAGAATACCTGCAGAAATAGGTCAGCGATCATAATAGATATGAAAAATAGAGACAAATAAGATAACAGAAATAAATGCCCAGGATACCTATGAATAGGCCAGATGAGGAATCTCCTATGTCACGCCAAGGCACTCTCTGCTACTCCGAGAACTCGGATCTCCAATCTGGGCACGCAAACCCACGGTCGTCAGAAAGCGACCTAGTGAGTGGTAAAATGAAGGAGGCAGTAATATATACATAATAATACAAGCACGATACTAATATATAATACATGATGTGGTACAAGTGATATTATATCATAAGCATATAGGAAGCAATGGAAATATATAAACATGTCATCTTTTGATACCATCACTACCTAGCCGGTTATCATCAGGTCATGACTCTAATCATATCTAGTTTATATAATAAATAATGTTATCTAGCGGTGACGTAACAACAGTGAATATGGTAGTGATGTAAATGAACATGCAGGTGGGCATATGCAATATGAACATGCTACTGTGTGTGTCTAAATAGCATATAAGCAATGCAAAACAGAATATATGTGATGCAAGGTGTACATGTGCATAAGTAGTATGCCACCATAGGTATCAGGTAGTGTAGCAAAGTCTACAGGTAACATGATAGCGGATACAATAACATGAACAGGAATAGTAACAGGTAAGCAAGATCACAGTGAACATGATAGCAGACAAAATAATAGGAACAGTAACAAGTTAATATACATGTATCAGGTAAGTCATGTAATTGACACAATAGTAGAAATCAGTACCACCTAATATTTAATCAATCTCTTCCAGTGTCCCATACCACTGGCAGTTCATACTGGAGCCCGCACTCCAGTCGAACCTATCCGGACATGGCCTACGGGTACCATTATCCAGACGAGAGAGTGACCAAATATCAAGTGTTCCCAACGTCACTATTGTGTATACTGTTTTCTTATGTTAATTGGAAACCCATGGTCGAGGAGTTCTTATCGGGTGGATGTATCCCGTGCATACCCGGGATCACGGCCTTAAACGGACCCCTGGCTGCTAAGACCAGGGCCCTCCGCTAAGAGGGGAGCACGAATCAAGTAACGGGAGCTCATGGAGCTAGTGGTAGGTAGCACTACCGTCCCCTGCAGTGGGACTAACAATATGGATCCAGTACATCACCCGATAAGATCTAATCAACCATCAAGTCTCCCCCATACCCGAGTTAACTTTATGATCTGGTATGTCAAATATACAATGTAACAAGTACCATTACAATATGTGATACGGGTAACATGATAACTGGACCAGAGCTCTGTTGATAGCATAGAACAATATAACGGGAATCAGGAACAAGATAACAGGATCAATATAACGGGAACAATATAACGGGAAACGGGATCAATAGATGTGGAAGTCCACATATAGCATATCAACAGCTCTCAAGTCCAGTATCGGGAATATCCATATCAATATCAGGATACAATCATATAACATGAATACAGTAACATGGAACAGTAATACATGTAGCATGAACGAGTATCCAACAATATCCATAACGGGCCTCAATCATATAACATGAATACAGTAACATGGCACAATAATACATGTAAGATGTACTGTGATCCATATGACAAGAGTACAGAAACCATACATGCATGTGTAACAGTGATATGTGAACCTGAGACGTGTGTCGAGCATCCATGTAACGATGAGAATAATAATGCGAAATGCAGTACGCCATGCAGTGAGATATCCGTGTATCAGTGGATTATTTATGTGGAGCAAGACTCGGTGTAACATATACGTGTATCACTCGTACCTGTATGCACAGTGATCAGTGTCTCAGATTCTACCATGTCCATTGACCTACAGTACCCGCATAGTGATGATACCAGTGCATGAAATAAGGATGTCTAGCATGCATGTCTCGTAACAGTGTAGTGTCACCGAGTGTCGTGGATCAATATACATGTGACTATAGTTCTCTACTTGTGATCCTATACATGACATAATAGTGTGCATGTTGTTGGTGCCATAGCGGTCTGTGTGTCAGTGGCTGTGCAGGTATGACAACTGTGTCCGGGTTGTCTATGTCAGTCTTTCTTGGTGGTGTTATTATTACATCTCTTCCAATATTATAAGTTATTTCGTTTACAATTAGTTTCCAATAATTACACATTCATACTTAATAGTTACCGTCTTTTATTCAGAATCTAAATCTATCAATCAAGTGCATTAAACATGGTAAAATATAATTTATAAAAGAAAAACACTCACAAACTGGTCATGGGACAGTAGCTCTCGTTCCCACGATCGCAACGGATCCAGAATCGTCCAAATCGGAGTCCGGATGCTCCCGATATCGCCCGAACGCTAAAAGTAATGAAAATGGGTTAAATATGTAAATAATAATATTAAATGCAAATACTGAAAAATACCGGGGGGGTTTTCTGTAGAATTACCTTTAACGGGTTGGGATGCAGGTTTGGCTCTTAACGGGTCGGGTTTGGATCCGATAACCCGAACCCCATAACTTAAACTTTATCGGGTCGGGTTTAAACCCAACCCCCTCCCAATAACTATATTGTTATTGGGTTCGGGTTATACCCAAACCCAATACAACAACAACAGTAGCAGCTCTTGCTGCTGCTGCTGTGATCAGGCCGGCCAGCCTTGCTGGCCGGCGACAGGAGGAGCCCGCCGGCGTCGCGGTTGACAGTCCGGGAGAGAGATAGAGATAGAGATAGAGAGAGATAGAAAAAGGGGAGAGGGAACGAAGGGGCAGGGCTGCGGGGGCAGCGGCTGCCCAGGCCGCCAGGCCGACGGCCGCCCAGGCCGGCGGCGGTCCGGGGGCCGCGCGAGACCAAGCACAGGACGGGGGAAACGAGAGAACGGGAGGAGGAGGAGAGAGAGAGAAAAGGGAAGGAAGTGCGGGGCCGGGGCGGCGCGGGTGGAGTTGGGGCGAGGGTGGCGTTGGTCGCTGGTGCGGGTGGAGCTGGGGCGGCGGCGGTGGCGCAGGTGTTTTCCGAGTGAGAGAGAGAGAGAGAAGCTGCTGTTGATTTAAAAAGGGAATTGGGGTTTTATTATCATTTTATGTCGGTTAAAGGAAGGGTGTAGAAAATTAGGGAGAGAAATAAGTCGGTTATGGAAGAGTGTGGAAAATTAGAGAAAGGATTAAGAAACCTAGAAAATAGAGAAAGGTATTTTATAAGATTTATTATATTTAAATAATTAGGTTAAAATTTGCCTAGTTCTGATCCGTCCCCAAAAATTACAGAAAATAGAGAATATTACCCTGAGACATAATATGAAAACGGTTTGACGAAATTCAGTCCGGTTACCAATTAAAAATCTCGGAGTGTATCACCGTTACGAGCGACCCCGTTTGGCCGGATTTTCGATAAATTCAGAAAAATCCTCGAAAATACCCGAACGTAGATCTTATGATTCTAAGACACGGGAGAAAGCGGATTCTCAAAAATCTACTCCATTTGTGAAAGAAAAATCATAAGGCCGGTTATCGGTATCGGTCGACACCGACAACGGAGATTTTCCAAAATAAACAAGAAAAATTGCAGAAATTTCTAAAAAATCTCAAATATTAGAAAATAATTTTTGAAACTGAAAGCAACTCAATCGGACTACCATGGAGGTCAAATCAATTTTTGTACGTCGTATCGCGTACCGATACTGTTATACGTACACCGGGGAGCAGGGGGTTACAGTCACCTTCGGGAAGGTCTCGAAATTATAATCACCATATTGGCAGTGACTCTCTTCTTTTATGGAGTTAGAACATTAGCATCAACCAATCCTGAATCTTGTCTTTGAGGACAAAGCACTTACTGGTAGGATGATGCACTATCCTGTGGAAGAGACAATAGTTAGGGTCATTTATATGTCAAGCTTCGTCCGGTCGCCGAACTTCTGTTAACTTAAGCTTGTTACCCTTATTAAGCAAGTGAAAGATTATCACCACCTTGTTGACACTCAAAAAAGATAAACTCTCAGACAGCTCTTCAACCGGTCTGCGGCATCTAACTTGTCGTCATTAACAAAAGACAAGTCATAGACAAGCTGACGATCAGTTTTACCCATCCATGAGGGACAAAGCAGAAACTTGAACCTTACTAATCCAGTGAAGTAGACAGTAGGCTAAGTAATGCCTTTGAAGAGGCTTAAGCAGGTCTATGAGGCTAAGTCAGCTTAATACTTAACCTCGCATGAGCCCAAAGGGACTAGCTTTTCTTAAAGCTTTATAGCCTCACCAAAAGGCTAAATTTCTAGCTTCGCATGAGGCTTTACATAGCTCCGTAGTGGGCTAACTCCTAGTTTCACTTGAAACTAATCTTACCAACTTCGTCTGAAGCTAATTACAGCTTCGCCTGAAGCTGGTATTAGTTTCGCCTGAAGCTTTTCTTGTAAGGTTCGCTCGAAGCTTTTTTCCATCGATCATATCGTCAATGGAACAAAGTGATCGCGCGCTGACTAGACTTTTACCGATACACTTCCCCAGAATCTCAGAAGAGACACTTGTAATTTTTCTTTTTAATTACTTGTAATTTTCTATTTGAAATTTTGTAAGTTTCCCACAATTGATTTCTCAATAGAAAACAAGATGGTGACTCCGCTGGGGAGTTGCTTCTCTACTGTCGACAATTAAGTTTCGCAATGCGACATTGGGTCTATTGCAAAGACTCTGGTCATTCATTTTGACCAAGAGAAGTTGAACAACTTCTCTTTAGGGGTAGCACAAGTTCCCAACATGTGCGCAAGCACAGGAAGGTCAGTGTAGCCATAACACCTCTGGTTACCCTTAGAAGCAAGTCTTTATTGAGACTGCTGAGGTTCCCTATGAGCCTATCACAGCATCACGAGAGGCTAAACAGGCTCTATGCGAGCCTATCTCACTCTCAACAGAGACTAATCTAGCGCCACGCCAACGTATTAACATTGCACACAATGCTATAAAGGTTCCTTGTGAACCTAAAACAGCCTCTTCAATGGCTATCTGGGTTGCGAAGTCCCTAATCTCCTCTCTTGATTCAGCTTCATGCGAAGCTAAAATAGTCTCGGATCACAAGACTATCTCAGCTCCTTGCAGAGCTAAGCCTCGTCTGTCCCACGAGGCTAAAGCTAAAGCATTGTGTGCTAACAGTGAGGATACGACAGTCTTACTTACATCAACAGCACTGCTGGGCAGTGCTAATCTCCCTGCACGCGAGGCTAAGACCAGAGCATCTCTGTGTGCTCATAGCGTTGCTGATTCAGCATCGTTCTCACTAACAACACCTAGCGCTAAAGTTCTTAGTCGCGGGGCTAGAACTAAAGCATTAAATGCTAAGGATCTTAGCCGCGAGGCTAAAGATAAAGCATCGTTGTGTGCTAACAGCGCGGTTATTTAAGCTCGCTTGAAGAAAAAGCTTTGCACATCTAAGCTAAGCTCGCCTTACAAGGCAGAGCTAAAAAGTAGCTTCACCTTGCGAAGCTACTCTTTTAGGCAAAGCTATCCAAGCTTCGTCTATAGCCAAAAAGAAAGCCTTTAAGGCTAAGCCTAAGGCTTCTCAGCCAAGGAGACTAACTTCTAGTCTCCTCAAGTCTTTGTGTTGGAACGGTTGGGTCCAGTTAACACAGACTTGAGAGATTATATGAGCAACAAGTGAAGCTTCGCTCTAAGGAACTTGTTGACATTTCATCATCCTGGTGCGAGCAAGCAGAGTGTCAACTTGTGACGGTTCATTCATCCATTGTTATTTTGGAACAATCCCCACAGCCTCTCCTCCAAACCAGCAATCGCTATTCAACTGGTTGTCAGCCCGAACTTCTAAGAAGCCCAAATCCCAGAAGAAGAGGGCAACAAAGGTGGTCCATCTTGCAGCCGCTTCTGTTAACATGATAAGCAGAGGGAGGGATCTATTCTGATCCTGACAAAGGACATGTGGGACCTTTACTCCTCCAGCCAGCTCCCTGGACTCTGATTTTAGCCCCGGCTTAAGTTAGGTTTTAGCAGACCAAAAGAGTGCCTTCCAAGGTACCACTCTAGGGTAGCAATACCCTACTACTACGGAAGGCCTTCTTCATCAAACGGAATTGTTTCACCTGCACGATTGAGGAACCTTTCCAATGGTCTGATAATAAGGAGGAGGCCAATGGATACGCTTCTTCAGCTACCATCAGTTCAATACAAATATGGCTTGTATCTGCTAATATGGCTGACAACAATGATGATGATCTCCGTCTATGGATGGAGGCACAAGAGCAGACTTTCAGGGCTCAGCAAGATGTTTTAGACAACATCCAGTAGATGCTAGCTCAGCTCTTGGTCAACAAAATCACCAAGGTACTGGTAGCAATCACAATGAAGAGGAGTACAACAATAATGAACCTCTTAAACTGAGAGTCAAAGGAAAGCTCCTCGATTGATGCCGAAGTTATCAAAGGCATCCAGGCTTAAATTGCATCCCTAACCCAGAGGAACGAACTGAAGAAACTAGGGATAATGCGTCCTTACCCGCTAGAATGGGATTCAGTTCTTTATCCACCAAAGTTCAAGCCACCTATATTACACAGTACGATGGTAAGAGTTTGCTGAATCAGCACATATATTACTTTCGGTCGCAAACCGGCAACATGATAGACAATGATGCTGTTATGGTTAGACTATTCATTGGAACCCTTAAGGGGGTAGCATTTGATTGGTTCAAGAGCTTGCCAAGCGGCTCCATCAATTCTTAGATTGACCTAGAAACTCAGTTCCTCTCTCGATTCTACAAGGATGACACCAGGGTGACTATGGATAATCTCCTCTTAACGTCTAGAAAGGAGGAGAATCTTGCGGTAATACATAGAGAGGTTCTGTAACCTCTCTCTCATGTGACCTCTGGCATACCATTGCCTATGTTACTCCAGACATGCCGGCATAACTTCCTCGACAGAGTGAAAGTTCGTATAGCAGCTGTCAAAACCTATACATGAAAGGGCTTGTTGAGCAAGCTGAGATAATCGAGAAATCAGCTAAGAAGTTTGGGCCTTTAGTACCCAAGAACAGGTGGGAGTCAACACCAAGTGGTGTCATGCAACCCAGTCTTCTCAACTAAAGAGGATAAAAACTATGGCCACTGAGCTATCAGGGACAGATCAACCAAAGCAGAAGAGCAGCGCCAATGGTAATCAAGAATTCAAATTCCCGCCAAAGGTGTATTCCTTCAAAGATGAACAGGTGGTGACGATCTTCCACTTTCTTCATAAGGGTAACAAGCTCAAGTTACCTGAAGTTCGGCGACCTAATGAAGTGGGGCGTACAAATGATCCTATATACTGCCTCTTTCATAGGATGGTGCATCATCTTCCCAGCAGATAATATGTCCTCAAGGACAAGATCCAAGCATTGGTGGACGCTAAAGTTCTGTCTCTCAAGTCAGAACAAAAGAAAGTCACCGCTAACATGGTGACTCTTAATTTTGAGACCTTCCTGAAGATGACTATTCAAGATGGCTTGGTCTTAATCCCTAAGGCCAGATTGGATATCATCAACCCAATGGCTAAAAAGTAGGAAGCTAAGGGCCTCATTCCAATGATGATGGAATCTGGATAGATCTTGTGGGTTCACCTAGATATTGTCAAAGACGAGCAATGGGAGACTAGCAAGCCCAAGCCCACAAACTAGTCATGCAATGTCGTCTCTCTCACAACGGATAATGACTCTGTGACTGTAGTCTCTCTCAGTGACTCAGAAGGAAAGGAGCTTGCTTTAGCAACACAGCTTGTTACCTTGCAGCCGGTGGATACACATTTTGATAAACAGTACTTGTGACACTATGACCAGACACCTGACAGAGCACCCCAACCAGCGACATTGGGAACCGCTACACCTGTCCAGGTCCCAGTGGCTAAAGATAAAGAAAAGCAGAAGGAGATTCGCTTTGATGAATTCCTAAAGAAGAATCCTTCCAAAGGACTTAACGCTCCTTTCCGCTTTGACATATTGGCATAATTAGCCAACATTCCAGCTCGTATTACCCTTCACAAGTTACTCCACCTCTCGAAGAAAACGAGAGAGGCACTTAGGGACGCTCTTGCTGATTCAGAATCATATCTGACACAAATTCCCAACCCTGTAAAAGAAGATGGGGTTTCATGCCCCCGATGCGATCTGGTACAACAGCATGTACCATGCATCACCTTCACTCCTGAGGACATGCTCCTCAAAGACAACCGACATTACATGCCCTTGTATTATACAGGGTATATTGGATCCACACATATTGAGAGAATATAAGTCGATCCAGGGTCTGCTTTGAGCATTATCCCTAAGTGACTTCTTTATTTTCTCGGCATCCCATTGAGCAGGTTGTCAACCACGACTACGACCATATATGGCTTCAATGCCAGGAGTACTCATCCTTTAGGAAAGATCCGTCTCCAGTGCCAAATTGGAGATCTGAAATTAGAAATGACGTGCTATGTTATTGACACCGACATGTCCTACAAGCTCTTGCTCTGATGACCTTGAATCCATGCCAATTAGATTGTGCCTTCCACACTCAATCAATACTTCAAATATGTGATGACAAGGCAATGGTCAGAATGATGTTCGCCGAAATACACCCGTTCAAAGGGATGGAGAACTACTTCACTGATTCTCTACTTTATAGAGAAAATAGTAAAGGGGTGGAAATTGTTACCTAGCGACATAAATAGCGGCAATGAAGCGGACTCAGAATCAGGAGAAGATCCAGAGGTTTCTTTTGATGAGGAACCAATTATGGCATATCTGAATGATTCTGATTGTAATAATTCTACCGACAATAGCGATGAATGGGTCCTTAATTGAAAATGTCAATATCGCTAATTCTTTGTGCTGCAATGATGTAAATAGTCATGTAGACATGTGCCTTCTACACATGCCCCTGTATATGTCAACGGTGTGCATGCATACAGAGGAGAATGATGAATCTATAATTGTAATTCCATCTTCTAAGAAGGAACAATTGTCGATCATATTTGGTAAAACCAGATAGTAGATTACTACATCCAATGATTCAGATGAAGACTTGGATCCCTCACAATTTTTTCACTATATACAGTCGATACACTGTATGATGAAAGAAATGGAATACGACTAACGTCACAGTGAAGGCTTAAATTTTGGAAAGGGATGACGCGTCCCTCTACAACCTTCCATACCGCAGGAAAGAATGCCAATTACTACGATCAAACTCACAGGGCGTTGGGGTATACTACTCCATCCATTAGATCTGATTCAGAGTCTAAAAGGTCTCTACCATCACATGTTTCAAACTCATCAGAATGAGAATTTGATATAAGTGTGGGGGTTGCCTTCAAGAAACTCTTCGTCAACATGACAGCAACCAGTCAAGTGGAACCAGAAGAAGACATTGAGCCGTTCGACGCTGATCCTTGGCCTCAACAACTTGATCTTCAATGAGAGAAGCGTTTTGAACAACGCGACCCTCCTACAGAAAATAAAGTAATCCAAATTGATATGGGTGATCAAGTGCACCCAAAGCTCACTCTATAAGCGAAAATTTGTCGCCAACGGAGAATCAAGACCTTATATCCCTGATAAAAGAATATATAGATGTCTTTACTTAGAGCTATGAAGACATGCCTAGTCTCGACTCTCAGGTGGCTATGCATCGTCTCGATATCAAACTTGATGCTAAGCTTATCATATAATAGTAATGACGCTTCCGACCTGACATTATTCAAGCAATCAAAGTTGAGGTCCAAAAATTTATCGAATGTTGCTTCATTCGAGAGGAATGGCACCCAGACTGGGTTGCTAACGTTGTGCCTGTCCTTAAAAAGAATGAAAAGATCTAAATCTGTATTGACTTTCATGATCTTAATATAGTATGTCTTAAAACGAATTTCTGTTACCCATTACAGATGTCATAATTAACAACACGTGTTGTTTTGAAAGGATGTCTGTTATGGATGGCTTTCCATGGTACAATCAAATCAAGATGTACCCAGAGGATGAAAAGCATACATCATTTCAAACACTATTGGCTGTGTTCTACTATACGATTTTGTCGTTTGGCTTAAAGAACGCAGGTGCCACCTACCAACGTGCAATGAGTATAATCTTCCGTGATCACTTGCAAAAGATAGTGGAGTGTTATGTTGACGATATTGCAATCAAAAGTCATGACAAGAACAACTTGTTGGCCCAAAGGCCTTCCACTCTAGTTTTGATGATGATTAACTCATGTAGTTATGTGTACTAATAATCTTGTGATTTTAGTTTCAGATCATTAATCAAGTTATTAGTAGGTGATTAGCTTCAACAAGATGATTTGGAAGCTTTCACATGTTGATTCAAGGGCCCGAGCGTCAAAGATCATATATAGCACGTGCTCGGTGGATCAAGGAGTTTTAGATCGAGTCGGCTTGGAGACGGCGCTCTACAAGAAGACTTCGGTACCCTAATTTAGTTTTGTGTTTAGATCCAATTTGTAAAGATTAGAATAGTATGATATGCTCAAGTTCACAACACACACGTTTCATGTTTTGAATATTAGTTTTCGGTTTTTTCGCTTTTGGTTTAACTGATCTTGGTTTCATGAATAGATAGATCAAAATAAGTTTACATGGTTTAATGTGTATTAGAATTGTTCTATATACATGCATGCTTAACTTCCTAGACAAACTTAGTTTTGACTCACTTATTCATGTGTTTTATGTTTTGGTATTTTTAACAAAACATATTTTGGAATTAAAGTCAAAAACATGGATATATATATATATATATATATATATATATATATATATATATATATATATATATATATATATATATATATATTTCATGTATATAGGATTTCCATCCATATGCATCATGCCTAAATGTTGTTTAATATCATGTTTTTGTATTTGGATAAGTTTTGGACAAAATGTATTTTCTATTCAAAAATCCAAGTTTTAGAAAATACAAGTTTTGGATTTTGGTAAAAATGATAAGACACAAAAATGTTTAAAAATGTTTGTTATTTGTGATGAAATTTTTATCACATGTTTATATTTCAATATAAAATGAGAAAACTATTTTTGTGTAATTTCTACAAGTTTTATGGATTTATTAAAATATTTTTCCATCCTGTTTTCTGACCCAGGACATTGGCTGACAGGCCAGGTCGGTCGACCGTGCGGTCGGCCGAACCAATGGCCGGTCGACCGCGGGGTCGACTGACGTGCACAGAACTGTGCACGTCTGGCAGCACAGTAGGACGGTCAGCCGGCCGGCCGACCGGACCAGAGAGCAGTGCTATCTGTTCTTTTCGGTCGACCGGGCGGTCGACCGTCAGTTGCCAACGGTCAAAATGTGACCGTTGGACGGTCGACCGGACGGTCGACCGATAGGTCATTTTTGGCAGTTTCTACTGCCAACGGCTATATTTTTCTGGGGGCTATATATACCCCATTAATGGCCAGTTTTCTCTAAGATTTTTTGTGCGAATTTTTCCTGACTCTCTAGTGTTTTCACAGCAATCAAAAGAAGTTTTTGGGCTTTAAATTGAACAAACTATTTGGTGTTTTTGCTAGGGTTTGGAAAATCAAGAAAGGGTTTTTGGGAAAAGATTTTGATTCAATTTCTTCATCTTGGTTTCTAGCTTTTTCCCAAAGATTTTCTTTGAGTTTTTGATTTCCATTCCTTTGATTTTCTCCACACTTGAGCTACATCTACTTTCTTATTCTATAGGATCTTTGTGTAGGAGAAAGAAATTGTTTGTGGCTGTTGTTTAAACCACTAAGTTGTAAACCCTTCATTTGCTTGGCTTTGTGCCTTTCCCTCATTGTGTTGAGGAGGTTGTGCATTTGGGTTGTATCCCTTAAGTTGTGAGGTGATCCTTATGTTAATCCCTCAAGTTGTGAGGTGATAGTTTGTTGGCTTGGAGTTGTGCCTCAAGGAGGAGGTTGTGTTTGTAAGGAGAGGAGTTGGGTACTCCTTGTAATTGTTATTGCCCCAAATCCTCGGTGGAGGTTCCCTTTGTGGGAGTCCTTTGTGGACAAGCAAGTGGACTTAAAATCCTTCTGGGTGAAGGCGGGGATGTAGAGCTGGGTGCTCAACCTCGAAACATATCTTATTGTTTGCGCTTGATCCCTTGGCTCTTACTCTATCTCTCTCTCTCTCTCTTTACTTTGTGCCTTGCATCTATTCATATTGTTCATTCATAATTATTTGCTTGGCTTGTTTGAGTGTGCATCTCTTGTTAATTGCAATTAGTTTTTAAATTCCGCATTAAGTTCATTAGATTAGCATAATCACCTATTCACCCCCCACTAGGTTATTTTCAATTGGTATCAGAGCCTCCGCTCCTGATAGTTAGGTTTAACCACCTAGGAGTGAGATCTTGGTTTGCTAATCTTCATTTATATTTTCATTTTGCACACATATAGTTGCACTCATGGATAGCCCTCCTATGTTTGACTTTTTTAGACTTGATGTTTGGAAGGCCAATATGAGTAGTCACTTAAAAAGCCTAGGACATCTAGTTTATCAAGCCATCACTCAAGAATCCTACCCAAATCATAGCAAGCATAAAAAGGCAAATGCATTAGCACTTAAAACACTTAGATCATCTCTTAATGAAGATCTTTTACCGGTGTTTGATCATTATGATTCGGCTTTTGCAGTTTGGAGCATATTGACTTCTCCCGAGCTACCAAGGATTATCAACAAGTTGAGGAGATCTAGGAGAGACAAGTCCGACGAGCATTGCCTCATGGTCCAAGGGAAAGACTCCCTTGAGGTACAATCGGATTCTCAATTAGATGATTGCTCTAGTTCCTATTGCGATGGTTGTTTAGAATCTCAAACCTTAAATATGGAACTTGCCACAAAGCTTGAAAAATTTTGGAAAACATAATCTTTTGAAAAAGAATAATCTTGAACTAAAAGAAGAAATGAAGGATTTATGTTCAACTTTTGAATCGGTTTTGCAAGAGAAGGAAGAGATTACTAGTGAACGTGACTCACTAAGATCTCAACTAAACCTTGCCGTAAAAGAGATTGATGTTTTAAAAGGCAAAAATGATTGTGATGATGTTGTGAAAAACAATGAGGTTTTATCTTCAAAATTGGATTTTATTTTAAAAGATAACCTTGCATTGAAAAATGAAATTGATTTCATTACAAAAGAATTGGATTTTGTTTTAAAGAAAAATGATTCTTTGAAAATTGAATTGTCTTCACATGTTTGCCATGCTAGTGTAGCTTCTTCATCTAGCACACCTATTGCATGTTCCACTTTATCTTCAACTATTGAAAATGATATAAATATTTTGAAGAAAAGTGTTAATTGTTTGGGCTCCACTTTGAGCCAATGTGCTTTGGATCATACACGCTTGGAAACCTTGGTTCGTAAGAAACAAGTTCCATCTTTGCATGCACACCCTTCACGACATACACATGCTTCCAATGGTCACCACCATTACATGTATGCTCATGTGTACACATGTACACATTGTGGTCGAAAAGGCCACCTTGCTAGATTTTGCTATGATCGTTTACATATTGAAAATTTAGCAAATAATCTTGTTTGGGTTAGGAAAGATACTAACCCCCGTGGACCCAAAAGAAAATGGGTACCAAAGACCACTCCTTTGATTTTTGATGTAGGTGTGGGCTCTCGCATCACGTGAGAGTATTGGTGCCTTGAAGTGGATGCGTTCCGTGCTTAAGAGAAAACAAATTGGATGCATCACTTTCAAGGGGAGTTTGGTGGAGGAGGACCACCATTGGTTTGGAGAACTAGAGAGGTGCCTTCATCGATTTTGGTATCGATCTCTAACTCCCTTTTATTTTTACATGCTCTCATATTATTGTTTATAGCATGTGTTGATGATTGTTGATTATCATGATTATGCCATGGTCATTAGATTAGTGATATACATGTTTCGTTATTTGAGACACCCATGGACCTATCTTTGTGTTCTCACTTTGTTTTTAAACTAATATGTATGTCCTAGATTTAATGCATGTGCATGATGATCATATGTGTTTATGATTTTTGTTTTGATGACTCATGTTTTGTTTAGTATGTTGAATGCCATGTATTAGACCATTGACATGCATGCATAGCTTATGAGATCACCCATGTTTATATGGACCCATATGTTGTGTTCTCACCATTTGTTTAGCTATTATGCACTTCATAGCTCTAATAGCATGTGGATTTATATAATGATCGCTTTATGCTTGTAATGACGATTTATGTCCCGTTTCGTGCTTCATGATTTGAATATATGTTTAGATGTTAGTTTTCATGAAAACTAGGATTTATACTTGTACATAGAATGGGCCACAAGTAAATCTTTTTATGTTTATGCTTGAATGCCTATTTGTACCCATTAGATGTGCTAGTATAGTCTAGTTTTGATGATTCATGCATTCTAACTTGTATTCCTTATTTTGAATATGTTTCTATGATCATGTGTTTTAACTTCATGTATATGTCTATCTTGTCCAAACTATTGATTATACATGTACATTCTTGAGCCACGTGCCTTCATGCATATACTTTTGTGGACTCATTATGTTTAGGATATGTATGTATACTTTAGTTTGAACATGACATACATATACCTTGAAGTTTAAATCGTTTTGATGATTTTCATGTTTTTAGGTAATTTCAATTTGGTAATGAAAATCTAGTTTTTCATGTTTTCATGTTCTTAAGGAATTTAAATAGAGCTTAATTGAATATTTTCATGATGATGTGTGTCACATAACACTTGTTCACTCACTTTATTAGTTTACTCATGATTTGTTTTCATGAGACTATGATATGGGCTTTATGGATTTTGAGTGTTTAGTGATCATGTGATTTACATGTGTTTCATGAAAAATAATTTTGTTTTATTCCTTGCTTGAAGGATTTCGTACTAGTTAACAAGATTTCCCATTTAACTAGTTCGTATTCTTCTTATGGTAGAGATTTTCAAACGTACCTTATTTTCAAACCTAATTTTAAAAACTCCTACCATCAATGGGAGGTTGGATGGGAGATCATGTTCATATATGCTTTAAAATGAAAATCATTTAAAACTTGAACCGTGATTGGGTGGTAGATAATATGATGTATACACTTGATCATTATTGTTGTTTCAATTGGTATCATTGAACTCTTTCAATTGGTATCAGTTTTGACTTTTCTTGTATACTCATATATGTTTGTATGTATGTATGCTTTCAATTCCAAGAATATCAATTTCAATTGGTATCTATTTTCCATACATATATATGTTTGTGTTTATGCTAAGCTTGAGCTTCAATTTTGTTTCAATTGATTACTTTTAAATTGGTATCAAGCTTACGCATTGTTTTAGTTTGTATTTCATAAAGGGGGAGAAAATTTGACTTTCATATTTCAATTGGTATTTGATTTCCACTCCCACACTTTATGATTGGAAATTTGATATTTATTTTAAGCATATGATATCACAATCAAAATTGTTTATATGGCTTAAAAAGAAAATTACTCTCTTTAGATATTAAAATGTTTATGTTTTAAATTGGTATCTCAAAATTTTGTTTTGGTATGTTTACTTTCAATTGGTATCAAGATGCTATTCTTTGACATATTTTCACTTGATATCTTAATTGATAGTCACCCCTATTTGGTTTTGTTTTTTTTTTAGACAAAGGGGGAGAACATTGTCTTTATTAACCCTTTTGTTGATTCATGGTTTCGAACAAAAAGGGGAGAAAAATTTATTGATTTGTTTTGCTTTTACCCCTTATTGATGAGTGTTTCTTTGTATTAAAAAAAAAGGGAGAAGATTTTGTTTTTTTTTGATTTTTACCCCCTTCTTGATGATTGACAAAAAGGGGGAGAAAGATTTTGAGTTTGATATATGCATATTTATGTTTTGCATAGGATATATGCATATTTGTGTTTTGTATATATTAAGTTTAATTTAGTTTAATTTTAATTGGTATCTAGAGCATGTTTTGTTTTTAAACATTTCATTGGTATCTAGAGCCATTTATTGTTTATGCATGATTATGCATTGTCATTCATTGCATATTTATGTTTATTTATTTATGCATGAGTTAAGGGGGAGCTTCTTTGAAGCTTAACTTTGATCCATGCATATATAACTCCATGAGTTTTGTCATCATCAAAAAGGGGGAGATTGTTGGCCCAAAGGCCTTCCACTCTAGTTTTGATGATGATTAACTCATGTAGTTATGTGTACTAATAATCTTGTGATTTTAGTTTCAGATCATTAATCAAGTTATTAGTAGGTGATTAGCTTCAACAAGATGATTTGGAAGCTTTCACATGTTGATTCAAGGGCCTGAGCGTCAAAGATCATATATAGCACTTGCTCGGTGGATCAAGGAGTTTTGGATCGAGTCGGCTTGGAAACGGCGCTCTACAAGAAGACTTCGGTACCCTAATTTAGTTTTGTGTTTAGATCCAAATTGTAAAGATTAGAATAGTATGATATGCTCAAGTTCATAACACATACGTTTCATGTTTTGAATATTGGTTTTCAATTTTTCCGCTTTTGATTTAACCGATCTTGGTTTCATGAATAGATAGATCAAAACAAGTTTACATGGTTTAATGTGTATTAGAATTGTTCTATATACATGCATGCTTAACTTCCTAAACAAACTTAGTTTTGGCTCACTTATTCATGTGTTTTATGTTTTGGTATTTTTAACAAAACATATTTTGGAATTAAAGTCAAAACATGGATATATATATATATATATATATGTTTCATGTATATAGGATTTCCATCCATATGCATCATGCCTAAATGTTGTTTAATATCATGTTTTTGTATTTGGATAAGTTTTGGACAAAATGTATTTTCTATTCAAAAATTCAAGTTTTAGAAAATACAAGTTTTTGATTTTGGTAAAAATGATAAGACACAAAAATGTTTAAAAATGTTTGTTATTTGTGATGAAATTTTTATCATATGTTTATATTTCAATATAAAATGAGAAAACTATTTTTGTGTAATTTCTACAAGTTTTATGGATTTATTAAAATATTTTTTCATCCTGTTTTCTGACCTAGGACATTGGCTGACAGGCCAGGTCGGTCGACCGTGCAGTCGGCCGAACCAATGGCCGGTCAACCCCGCGGTCGACCGACGTGCACAGAGCTGTGCACGTCTGGCAGCACAGTGGGACGGTCGGCCGGCCGGCCGACCGGACCAGAGACCAGTGCTCTCTGTTCTTTTCGGTCGACCGGGCGGTCGACCGTCAGTTGCCAACGGTCAAAATGTGACCGTTGGACGGTCGACCGGTAGGTCATTTTTGGCAGTTTCTGCTGCCAACGGCTATATTTTTCTGGGGGCTATATATACCCCATTAATGGCCAGTTTTCTCTAAGATTTTTTGTGCGAATTTTTCCTGACTCACTAGTGTTTTCACAGCAATCAAAAGAAGTTTTTGGGCTTTAAATTGAACAACTATTTGGTGTTTTTGCTAGGGTTTGGAAAATCAAGAAAGGGTTTTTGGAAAAAGATTTTGATTCAATTTCTTCATCTTGGTTTCTAGCTTTTGCCCAAAGATTTTCTTTGAGTTTTTGATTTTCATTCCTTTGGTTTTCTCCACACTTGAGCTACATCTACTTTCTTATTCTATAGGATCTTTGTGTGGGAGAAAGAAATTGTTTGTAGCTGTTGTTTAAACCACTAAGTTGTAAACCCTTCATTTGCTTGGCTTTGTGCCTTTCCCTCATTATGTTGAGGAGGTTGTGCATTTGGGTTGTATCCCTTAAGTTGTGAGGTGATCCTTGTGTTAATCCCTCAAGTTGTGAGGTGATAGTTTGTTGGCTTGGAGTTGTGCCTCAAGGAGGAGGTTGTGTTTGTAAGGAGAGGAGTTGGGTACTCCTTGTAATTGTAAGAGCCATAGACCATTCTTTAGGTGCTTTACTTGCACAGAAGAATAATAAAGGCGTCGAGCAAGCCATCTATTATCTCAACAGAATCTTAATTGGGGCTGAAAGTCACACAATCCAGTCAAAAAGGAGAGCCTTGCTCTTGTCTTTGTTATCTAGAAGACATGACATTACTTGGTTGAGTAGATTATTCATGTCATTTCAAGAGTCAATCCTTTACAAATTCTTATGACAAAGCCAGGTTCTCTAAACTCCAGATTGGCTAATTAGGCCATATTGTAATCCCAATATGATATGACCTTCACACCCCAGAAGGCCATCAAGGACCAAGCCCTCGCAGGCGTCTTAGCAGCTCATTCAGTTCCAGAGACTTCAAAGCTACATGAGGATATTCCGGATGAAGTTATCAAAGTCAACATGACTTCAAGCGGTGATGTATGGCAGCTGTTCTTCGATGGTGCATCGAAAACCAGGTCAAGTGGCAAGATTATTTCCGGAGTGGGGATTGTATTTATCTCATCTGAGAATCACGTCCTTCCTTATACATTCTCACTGACGGAAGCTTGTTTTAACAATTTAGCTTAGTACAATGCTTTGCACATCAGTCTCCATCTCGCTCAGCAAATATGGGTATGATACCTTGAAGCTTATGGTGATTCTAAGTTGATCATCAACAAAGTCAAAGGTGAATATGAGGTTCATCATGAAGATCTAATATAGCCATTCAATTGGCTAATACATTTGAAGGCTTCTACCTCAGCCATGTATCTCACCTCCAAAATACAAAGGCAGACACTCTAGCGGCACTAGCAACTACACTAACTTTACCTGTTGATACCAGTTACCATCTCATGATAGTCACCCGTCATCTCTTCTGTCCAAAGTATGGTTTAGAGGTTAGCGAAGTTCATATAATCTCGATAAACTTCGAACCACGGGACTGGCGATTCTTGATCATCGACTATGCCTTGCACGGCATTCTGCCCGATGATTCCAGGGAAGCGGTGTCTATTCGACGAAGGTCTACTCGGTTCTATTACAATAAGTGGTAAAGACGCTATATCGCCATTCATAACAACGTTATACTTTGCCTATTCAATTCAGAAGCGCAAGAAGTAATCAAAGAGGCTCATGATGGCATATGTGAAGCTCATCAACTAGGTCTGAAACTCAAGGATCAAATGCATCGACTCGGCTATTATTGGCCGACTATGATCTCTGATGTAGTTAAATATGCGAAAAGGTACAAGGCTTGTCGAATCTATGTGGATTTTATACACCAACTCTTGGCACTACTTTATCCCACGGTCGCAGCATGACCATTCGAAGCTTGGGGAATTGATGTGATAGGACCAATCAGTTCTCCACCAACTAGAGGTCATCACTTCCTCACGATAACCGATTACTTTTCAAAGTGGACAGAAGCCGTACCACTTGCTGAAGTTAAATGACTAACATCATCAACTTCATCAAACATAATATCATCCATCAATTTGGTGTTCCCCGAAGGATAATCCATGACAATGATCCTTAACTTGCAAGCTAATCATTCTATCTGTTTTACGTAAATACCGAATTCAGAATGTCGCCTCGACCGCATACAACCCCGCCGCCAATGGGTTAACAAAAGCATTCAATACTATGATCATAAAGCTCCTTAAGAAGTTTGTCTCCACAAGTAAACGAGATTGGAATGAGAAGCTCAGTGAATATCTTTGGGCCTATCGAACTACGGTCCGAACTCTAAAAGCAATACGCCTTTTTCTCTGGTATATGGATGTGAAGCGGTTATACCCTTAGAGATTCAAATACCATCACTTCGTGTTAATCTGGAAACCAAGATGACTAATGAAATAACTATCAGTTACGTCTCCAAGAGCTTGAAGTACTAGACGAGAGGCGGTTATAGGCTCAACAGTGTAATGAGCTTTATCAGGCTCGAATCTCAAAAGCCTTCAACCAAAAAATCAATGAGAGAATTTTCCAGAAGAGAAATTTGGTTTTGGCTATCAGACGACTTATGGTCATGACGCACAACCCCAAAGGCAAGTTCTGACATAAACTGGAAGGACCATTTGTAGTAGAGATAGTCTACTTAAATGGAGCATATTTCTTATCCAATCCGAACGACAACATGCTTATGATGCCAATTAATGGCAAATTCTTGAAGAAATATCATCCATGATCAAGTTAACATTATACCTCTGATCATTGAGGATCACTTCAAAGTCAAGCTGATCGAACATTAGGAGACGACGCTACCCGGTGTCAAAATTAAAGACACCAGAAAAGATTCCATAAGGAATGTAGGTTGCTAATTGACATCCCCACGGAATAACATAAAGTAACAGAGCGATCCTACGCCTCTAACCTTCGACATCCCTTGCATCTTTATGGGTTTCTTGGTAGCTACCAAGAGTGCGCTTAGATGTCAGGCGTACTCTAGCCTTCGAACTCTCGCCCACTTCCTCGAAAGAGGAGTACACTTAGACCGTCCGGTCTCTTATGCTCCGCCTGGTAGGCATGCTTAGCGCTTTATTACTAGATTCGCCTAGGTAAAATTCTACCAGATTTTAGACTTGCCTTTTAAGCCGAGTCATTCCAGTAGCTCCGTCAAGCGCTCTAGTGATTAACACTGTTTGTTGTCCGTGTCTCCAGCTTGCTTAGCACCGCTTGAATGTTCGCTTACTTGCTAATTGCCTGCTTGACAGTTTATCTATTCTTCTATTAATAGTTGTGAAGAGTTTGAAATCTTACTTATACTGTTTTCCTGAGACTACATGATTTTTTGGTATTCGTACCGATCTTTATATCGGTATTATTTTCTTGTATCGCTTGATATGCTTTCATTTGATGTGCTAAATTTAACCATGTTGTCTCTTGTCACCTGCCTGATTTCACCCCCCTGTCATGCTATCACCTGCATCCGCATGACATACCTGACCCTCATAATTATCACGATAACAGGAATGATAACCTGACATCTTGATATATCCTAATATATTTCAGTATAAACCGTACTCCTGATACACATGTACTCCTATACTCCTGACTTGTTCCTGCTCATTCTTGTAATCTGATAATTATCTAATAAACTATAAAATGGGACAACTTACATCAGGTCAGGGAAAGCTTACGGACATCAATATATATTCGTGTTTACAGTGGTATTAGGTATGTTGTGTAACTAAAACTTCCGGTTCGGCCTGAGGGCCTCCAGGTGACCAAGGAGAGTGTCGGCTCCCTCCTTTTTGGTACCATCCTGAAAGGGCATCCTATAAGACTCTCCTGTATGCCTTGTGGCCCATTTCGTACACCAGCAATGGAGCACCCTGGACCGTGCTCTGAGCATGCACCAGACCCACTGTAAATATTATTCATTAATACCCTCGTTGGTTTCCAATAACAATCTTGTTTACTCATATTTGGATATATGTGTGTTGGAACGCTAGTCCACATACCTAGACATCTGAATAGGATAAGTAATAATAATAAAATATGCCAATTAACAATTCGTTGTGTGTCTTACAATTCAGCTCGTATGGACTTAGTTTACGATGACGTGAGATATGTGGTATATAGATGAGGGTTTCCTTGTTTGGACTATCAAGACGCCGTAAACTGGGTTTCTACCGCTAGTTTTGCCGTATTTTCTTTCATCGGATTTTATTTTAGATTTCTGGTTTATTATTATTATATTATTTATGCATGCATTCTGGCTTACCACTTGTGTTTTACCCCCACTGGTCTCCTGTCTTTATCATATTATACTATGCATATTTCCTACTTGATATCACTTACTATATCTCTGTCTACTCCTGCATGACTGTGCTCACGACTGGACTTTCAATGCATGTTTATGACTCAGATTTATCGATACACGTGTGCTTGTCCCTGCACGCCACTTGGCATTCACCATACCACTCATTGGGGAGTTTTTAACTCCCTTAGATCCGCATGTCCAGCTTCTGGAGCTTGGAGCTTGTGAATTCTCCCGGTTGCTGATCAAACATGCGCAGCGGAGGTGTGGATCATCAGCAGACCGTCTGAGGCCCTATCCTTCCAGGCCCCCTACTCGTCTCTTGAGTTTTTCTTTTGTAACTCGTGAGCACTTTTCGTATTGTACATACTTGTATATCTCTTTGTATTCTTACATTTGTGCCTATCGGTGATCTAATATTCTTGTAATATTATGTCACATCTTATGATAACTTTGTAATTATACTCATATGTTAAAATGTATAATGCACAACGTACTTTCGTACTTTGATCTTGCCTGTATTGATGCTTAGCGTATGTATGTGAGGGTTTTTTTGACCTATGTATAAACGTCACAGTAACATCTCCGTACCCGTGGGATTGGGGCGTTACTAGATTATTAAAGCATTCAAAGTATTTCCAAAATGATTTTCTTACTTAAATTGCATTATGTTTTTCCAGATAAGAGCGATCTTATGAATAGGATAGAATTTCTTCAAGAAGGCCTTGACGAAATCATCCTATGATGTAATTGACTCACTTTTTCGCTAGGTCATTGCGGGGGAAAGGGACAAAACGTAACCTAATATAATCGTCTCCGAACTGTGGTATCCTCATCATGAGGCACACCCTTCAAATTCTCTTATGAAGAAGCATGCATCTTTGGACTCTAGACCATGATATTTCGAGAGAGTGTTAATGATTGTAACTTAAGTTCAAAGATGTCGCCATCGGCTTTGGGATGCTGAACGCAAGATGGAAGAGAAGTCCTCATAGGATAAAACCTATCCTGCAATGATGTTGATTTTGCCATGTTTGGATCGGATTTGGGTGGTGAACTATTTCTGGTTAGCCTAAATGTAGCTGGGTCTCTCAATTAAGCTGACATGCCTAACTGCTAAAATCAAGATCACCCAGTCAATCAAAGAAAAAGAAAAAAAATCAATCAAGCCAATTCTAAGGTAAACTTAGAGCTAGAAGACTCCTAACTGTAGATTATCTGCGGGAGGTATATTGCAGTAATCTAACCACGAGCTTATCAGCCAATGGGTGAAAAGATTGGTAGGAGGTACCCATGCAAGAGCGACAGAACTAATTAAGCCAAATCAATAACCTTCGAGGTTTCGCCTCTCAATCCCCTACCATAGTCACCGATTTGACAAGAGTTAAATTATAACGACTTCCTTCTTAAGAGAATCTCCTACTGAGTTCGAGTTATCTTAGGGCTAATATCTAGTCAGTTTTCGGTTAGAATTGGGTTGGATGTGATTTTGGGACCAAAAAAGGGTAATAACTTTCCCACCTTATCTTATTTATGATTTTGCCCTAAGTCATTTTAAGTGCACGTGTGCAAGTAGATAGATAAGGATTCACTCAAAGCAATTGTAGATCAATAAAAAGTGCTTCCTAATTTAAATGCATTGCGTACGTACCTTGTTCCCCGCACTCTTCAACAGTAACATAAGTAAAATAGAAATAGACACTGTAACGCCCTGATCCTGAGGGTACGGAGACGTTACTATAACTATATACGTAGGTCGAAAATACTCTCACATATATACGTTAAGCATCAGTACAAGTAAGAATTAGAGTACGAAAGCACGTGGTACATTATACATTCCAACATATGAATACAGTTACAAAGTTATCATAGGATGTGACACAATATTATAAGAATATTACATCACCAATAGGCGCAAATTCAAGAATACAAAGTGATATAAAATCATGAACTGTGCAAAAGGCGCTCACGAGTCACGAAAGGGAAACTCGAGCCGAGCAGGGGGGCCTGGAAGGATATGGCCTCAGACGGCCTGTCAATGATCCATGCTACAGCTGCGCATCCCTGACCAGCAACAGGGAGAATTCACAAGCTCCAAGCTCCGGGATCTGGACATGACGATCCAAGGGAGTCAGAAACTCTCCAACGAGTGGTATGGTGAATGTCAGGTGGCATGTAGAGGTAAGCAGACGTGTATCAATAAATCTGAGTCAAAGAGCATGTACTGAAAACCGCTTCGTGAGCATAGGCATACAGGAGGAGGTAGAGAGATAACAAATGATATTAATCAGGGAACATGCATGGTATAATGTGATAAGAGCAGAAGACTGGTGGAATAGAACACAAGTGGTAAGACAGAATGTAAACAGATATAATATAATAATAATAATAAAACCATAAATTCGAAGTAAAACCCCAATGAAAACAAATACGGCAAAACTAGTGGTACAAACTCGGTTTATGGTTTCATGAGATAAGTACATCGAAGGAATAATCCAAATAAAAAAACCCTCGTCTATATACCATATATCTCAAGTCATCGTAAACTAAATCCATGCGACTCGAATTGCAAAACATACAATAAATTATTAGTTGACATCTTTTATTATTTTTACTCGTCCTATCCAAATGTCGAGGTGTATGAACTAGCGTCCCAGCACACATATATCCACATCTGAGTAAAGTATGATTGTTATTAAAAACCAACAAGAGTACCAACGAATAACATTTGCAGTGGGCCCCGTGCATACCCGGGACCACTGCCCAGGATTGTTCCATTGCTAAAGGATAGAACCTACCGCGAGGCGTTTAGGAAGGTCTTATAAGATGCCTTTTTCAAGATGGTACCAGAAAGGAGGGAGAGCTCCCCTCGGTCACTTGGAGGCCCTCAGGTCGAACTGAAAGTTTTAGTTGCACAACATACCTAATACCACTGTAAACACAAACATAAATTAATATCCGTAAGTTCCCCCCAACTCGAGCAAATTGTCCCTTTTTATAGTTTATTAGATAATTATCAGATTATGAGAATGAGCAAGAACATGCCAGAGTATCAGGAGTACATGTGTATCAGGAGTATGATTTGTACTGGAATATTCAGGATATATCAAGATGTCAGGTCATCATTCCGGCTATCATGATAATTATAAGAGTCAGTTATATCATGCCGAATGTCAGGAGATAGCATAACAGGAGGGTGATATCAGGCAGGTGATAAGAGACAACATGATAAATGTTAGCACATCAAGTGAAAGCATGTCAAGTGATACAAAAAACAGTACTGATATAGGAGATCGGACGAATATCGCAAAACCATGCAGTTTCAAGAAAACAGTGTAAATAAGATTTCAAACTCTTCACAATCGTTAATAGAAGAATTAATAAACTGGCAAGCAGGTAATAAACAAGCAAGCAATAAACAAGCGGAGCTAAGCAAGCTGGAGGTACGGACAGCAAACAGAGTTTAATTACTAGAGCGCTTGACGGAGCTACCGGAATGACTCGGCTTGAAAGGTGAGTCTAAAATTCGGCAGAGTTCTGCATAGATGAATCTAGAAATAAAGCATTGAGCGCTAAGCATGCCTACCAGGCGGAGCATGAAAGACCTGACTGTCTAAGCGCAATCCTCTTTCGAGAAAGTAGGCTAGAGAGCCCAAGGGTTAGGGTACGCTCGGGGTCGAGACGCACTCTCGGTAGCTACCACGAAATCCATAAGCGTGCAAGGCGTAAAACCAATTGGGTAGTGTGACGCCCTGATCCGGCGGGTACGGAGACGTCACTATGATGTATATACGCAGGTCAAAAATACCCTCACGTATATACGCTAAGCATCAGTACAGGAAAGAATCAGAGTGCGAAAGCACAATAGTAATATACATTCCAACAGAAATAACACAAGTACATGGTTATCACAGAGAGTGATACAATATTACAGAAATATTACATCACCAGAAATACAAAAGTACATCATATGAAGAGATATACAAAAGCTGAGAGGTGCTCACAAGCAGCAAGAGGGGTCTCGAGAACCAAACAAGAGAGGAACTGGGAGGAAGAGCTGCGGCGATAATCCAAGCTTCTGCTGCGCTCCAACCGTCATGAAAGAATCCTCTGCGCACTCTGATCAGCTACAGTAAGGTCACCAAGGTCCGGTCTCTAGGATCTGGACATGAGAATCCAGGGTTGTCAGACGCAATCCTGCGAGTACATATAATAAAACTAAATGGCGTGCATAACAGGTACACGTATACATGATCAAGTGATGTGGTCCAAGTATGCAGGTACAAGTAATAACAAATAACATAAGGGAAATTAAAGGAACGACAGTAAATCACATATATCGATGAATCTGAAACTGAAAACATATATAGGCAGTATGAAAAGCATAGGTACATGCATGCGATAAATACAAGTATGGACAAAACTAGTTGTACAAGCTCAGATTATGGATTCACGAGACTGAGATGTCAAGGGATAATCCAAATAAGGAAACCCTCATTTATATACCACATATCTCATGTCGCCATCGTCTAAGTTTATACAACTTGAGTTGACCTAAGAATAACAGAACTATAGTGTATCTGGAGTAATCATCATATGTCATAAAGTGAGGTGTCAACTCAAGGCATAACACTATAACTGGAATATAAATGTGTTGCATTTTAATTTATCCAATAATAATCAGTACCGTTTGATATTTCAATCGCCTCCTTACCAGCACCTCACATCACTGATAGTCCATACTAGAGTTCGTACTTTGTAGAACTTACCTGGGTCTGATATGTGAGTACCAGGATCCGAACAAAGGAGAGACCAAATATCACATGTTCCTAACCTTATTACTGTTTGGTTGTTTTATGTTATTCATCCGATTCATATACTTTTGTATATGCTACCGGAACACATACATCCACTTATGAATAACACGAGTTATTAATTAGAAACTGATAAATCTGATGGCTCATATTTATAGTGGGTCCCGTCTCTGCCCGGAACGAGCTCAGGAGTACAGGCTACTACTTTCGGGGACTTATCATTACACGCCCCACATGACACTTCAAATTCAGGCTACTGCTTCTGGGGACTTATCATTACGCGCCCCACACAACACTTTAGAAATATCACCATTATAAGTATGACATCATATCAATTTCCATCAGTTTCCTCCACCCCAGTGTAAGTTGAGTACTTTATTATATATGTTGCTCAAAGTTAATGTCCATAAGATGTATACAATAATCCAATAACCTTGATTATCCAATTACGGGGATTAATAGGAGTATAATATCAGGAGTCTCCCTGTTATAGGGGTTCAGGAATACAGGAGTTCAGGAGTACAGGAGTACCAGAAGTCTGGTAACAGTATAATATCATGTCAAGTCTCCATAAAAGTGATAGTCATGAATATGCAATATAATACATGTGCCAGGTATAACAGTAACCAGTCAGGTGTCACAATATCAGGTCAAGTGTACTAATATCAGATGATAGCATGTCAAGTGTCAACTGTTATTATATCAGGTGTCAGGTAGCAGGCGATAAGTATAGCATGGCAAGTACCGGTGTCAGATATCAAGTAATAAGTGTAGCATGGCAAGTACCGGTATCAGATATCAAGTAATAAGTGTAGCATGGCAAGTACTGGTATCAGATATCAAATAATAAGTATAGCATGACAAGTACCGGTGTATACATATCAGGGTCAGGTAACTAATATATCGGTGAGAGTCGCAACATCAAATACTAGGTATCAATCGGTCACGTAATATAGTACAGGAGAACGGCATAAATATTTCAAACTCTTCACAACATTATTTCTAACAATAATAAATTTATCTATTTATTAGCCATGCGAAGCCGAGTGAAGCGGGGGCAGATTTAGGCATATCCGATATAATACCGGTTCGACAAGGTATAATAACGGCCGACAGCTATTTATAAAACATGATAATTTTAGAAATCATTTATATAACATATACCAACTTGCATAAAGAGACATCATATATTAAAAGCAAGATAATAATCAATAAATATGAAACGATGGTAATAAATCAAGAAATGTCAAAGAAATGTACTCGCCTAATACTGGATGAAATACCAGGATAAAATCTGAGAAGTCCGCGAATACGAGTGAGCATGCCACTAGCCCATACAAATATATATAAATATATAAATATAAATATATATAAATATTAGAGAGGGAATGAGAGAGGAGAAAGAGAGGAGAGAGAAAGTTGTAGGAAGGGGGAGAGAGAGAATAGGGTATTTTTAGAAAGGATTAGGAATTAAAAGGGGAGGGGTATTGATTGTAAATATGGGAAAGTAATTTGGGGGTGAGGTGGAGGTTATTTTAGGGAATGAGGAAATGTGGATTTATTTATGGAAAAGAAAGAGAAAAGAAAGAAAGAAATAAATAAAGAAGGAAAAAAGAAAGAAAGAAAGAAAGAAGGAAATGGAGGGGGAGGGGGCGGTCGGCGACCGGCGACCGCTAGCGGCCTGGCGGCGGCGCCGCCGTCGCCGGGGGGCGCGCCACCTAGCCCGGGGAGGAGGGGGTGATGGAGAGTTGGGGTTGTGGGTTGTTGTTTGGTGGAGTTGCTTGGTGGTGGTAGTTGGTGGTGGTAGTGGTTATGGTGGTTGTGGTGGTTGTTGGAGGTGGTGGAGAGTTAGAGGAGGAGGAGGTGGTGACGACTGAGGGGTTGGGAGTAGAAGAGGAGGTGATTTGACGGGGAATTTTGAGGAAAAAGATGAAGTGGTGGTGGTGGGTTTGGATGAAATTGGAGGTGGTGGGTGGTTGGTGGAGGTTGAAGAAGGTGGAGGAGTGGAGAGGGGGTGTGGGGGAAGTGGCCGACAGCTATAGGGGGCGGCGACGGCGGCTCCGATGGTGGAGGTGGCCGGTGGTGGAGTTGGGTTTGTTTGGTTTTTGGTTGAAGGAGATTGAAATTTGAAATGGAAATGAGAAGGAGAAGGAAGGGAGAAGGGGTTTTAATGAAGGAGAAGGAGAAGGAAGTGATGATGAATGGGGATGGGGGGAAGAGGGGCTGTTGTTACAGCCCTGCAGGTGGTTGCAGGTGGCTGCAAGTGGCAGGAGCAGAGCATGGGAAAGTCAAAGGGGAAGAATAGAAAGGAAAGAAAAGGAAAGGAAAAAGGGAAAATTAAAGAAAAAGAAAAAAATAGAAAAAATAATAAATAAATATTTTATTAGATAAATAAATTAATAGAATATTCTGAGAGTACAAAGTAGAGGAGTGGAGAAGGAAAAAGCAAGAAAAGATAAGATCGGTAATTAATATTATTATTTTACTGGGGCGAAAATTTGACTGTTTCAGAAACGTTCCGAAAAATTCTCAAAAAAAGTAAATATTATTTTAAGATGCCCTATGAAATCAAATTCGAGAAATTTGATTTAGTTTTCAAATTAAAAATCCTGAAATCTTCCGGCTATACCAGCCGACACAAGAATCGGTCAAATTTTGATAAATTTAGAAAAATCTCAAAAAATACATTTAGGTAGAAAATAAATTTCTAAGAAGTAACGTGAAAGCCGTTTTTAAAAATTCAATCCCATTTGAAAATTAAAAATCTGAGAATCAGTCAGCGATGTCGACCGACACCGATTTTGGATATTTTTACAAAATAATTCTGAAAAATTTCAAAAAATCATGAAAAATCTAGAATATTAGAAAACAGTGTCTGAAACTGAAATCAGTCAAATTAGACTACTAGAAAGGTCAAATCGAACGGTATGCCAGTATCGGGGTCCCGGTCCGGGTCAGGGCTGACTCTAAGACTGAGAATCCGGATCCGATACCAAAAACATGAGAAATCAACTTAAAAACTAGTACTGGAAGAAAATTGCAATAATACAGTCGAAAAAGTTGGGACATGTATCTGGGTAGTATCCCGGGAATAGGGTGCTACAGGTAGCCAGCTCAGGAGTGGGCAGAACCCCAGAGTCGGTATAAGAGTACCTGCACGAGATGTTGCACCACACGAGCATGCATATAAACGTGATAATATTTAGACTACCATGAAGTGGTGAAGCACGAAGGCTGAGTGTAGAGAGCCCGGAGGCTAAACGCAACTCGAAGGTTGGGTATAGAAAGCCTGGAGGCTGAACGCAGCCCGGAGGCTGGGTATAGTACATGCAGAAGTGTTAGTATCCATCACACGCATGTAATAAGGCAGTAGCGAGCAACATCGCAGGCATAGTACATGAAAAAGAATTTAATTACACTAATACAAGCATTGGTCACAACTATGTACACGTACAATCCTGGGCACTCAGCCACATGCAAATACAAAGGTATAGCCTAATACAAAATACAGATACAATCCCAAAATATAAAATAAATATATAGTCGACGCGACGAAGAGGGGAAACCCAAAATGAGGGGAGAACACTCGCCTAAATCTCTAAAAAATGCCGTGAAATTCTGAATTCCAGAAAATCATAAAAAATCTAAAATAGTAGAAAACGATGTTTGAAACTAAAATCAATCAAATTTGACTACCGGAAAGACCAAATCATGTAATACACTAGGATCGGGTCCCCGGTTCAGATTAGGGCTGACTTCGAGTTCACGAATCCGGATCCAATACAAAACGATCGCATAAATATTCATAAAACAAAACAATTACAGGTAGTAAATCAAAAAAATACGATCAAGAATCTGAATACATAACTAAGTATGTATTCTGTGAACAGGGTGTTACATTCTAGCCACCTTATAAAAATTTCGTCCTCGAAATTTCGATAAGGGGAAAGACGAACACATGAGGGACAGGAACAAGGATTATACCAATTAAGATATGACTAACTAAGGGCAACACTCACAACCAACTGATCAATAACTCTAGGCCTAAACGTCCTATGCACTTTTATTGCATAAAACTCGGATGGTGCCATATCAATACAGACCTGATAATTGTTAATAAGGAATTCTGCTAGAAGAAGATAATTAAGATTCTGAATAGTCTGATTGGACTACCCAGTCTTTCTGTGAGTGATAAGATAAGCTGAATATAAGCAGAGTCTCTAAACTTCTCTAAAGACTTTAACAGAATTGCGATATGAATCTCGTGTCTCTACCCGACACAATATAACTAGAATACCGTGTAGTTGAACTATCTCTCGTATATAATTATCTACTAGAAATTCTATATACTGATTCATTCAGAATAATCTAAAGTAAGCTCACTTCAGAACTGGCCAACTTTCACTGCTTGAATTCTGCTAGAATTGACGGAGATTACTCCCTCAAATAGACGAGACCTCAAAATGCGATACTTATCCATTCAGAATTCACACGACTCTACGTGGCATGAAGTTGTTCTCGGCGAAGAGTCTATAATAAGATTACTAGATATTCTGTCGATTCTCTGCCATTCTGAAAATAGATCATAATATCGTAGATAAAAAAAACCCTGATAAACTGATTGTAGATACATAAATAAAGAACAACTGATAATAATAAGTTCAAAATACTGAGCGTCAGTTATTCTGAGAAGCATAACTAAAACTCATAATAACTGCCTTCTAAAAGTTATCCCGACTGTAAATTAAATATCTGCTAAATACCCAAGTCCTGCAATGTTGATGAATAGATCGTCCAGAAAATTATGACAAGCTTGTTCAGACACAGTAAGAAAACCTTATTCATTAAATTCATGATAACAGTCAGATGGGGGAAATCTGAGGAACAATGCTAGAGTGTTAAACACTGTCGGAACTAGCCATGAGCGAAGTGAAACGTAAGTAGGGCCATTGCGTAACACAATGTCAGGTGCTGAACACTAGGGTGCGACGGAGTTAACACTCTGCGAGGCTCGCACTTGGCAGAGCTCACGTGGAGAAACTAGTGTGTAACACATCGCTAAATATTAAGCGCCAAGGTGCAACAAAGCCATCGCCTGATTGAGCTCGTATGGCTAGAACATGACTCTCGATTGGCGAGACCAGCGGAGTCTATGGTACATCAAATCCATAAAAAACTGTTGGGCATAACGGCTCAAAAGGACCTTAGCTCTGTGAAGTTGACAGAAGAGATCGTGATTGTTACTGGAGAAATGTAAATAGAAAATAATCTAGCATTATCTGACTAAAACCCTGAACTCGGAAGTTGTTCATACCATTGCCTCTAGTGTATTGATACAGTCTATCTGATTATATGAGTGATGGCTACCCAACTCCCTGTACAGATCCCATAGAGCATCTATACATATAAGATTAGAATGCAAAGCTGAAGAACTGTCTGATATACGATAATACAATGTACCAGAATCAAATAGTACCGGAATAGGGTAAGAAAGAACCATATAACCTGTCCCTACCTTACTAGTTTACTCACATCTCAAGTTCGCATAACGACTACGAAAATCAGAATAGTAAAAATGGAAGAGATATGAACAATATGGAAACAGGGAGGTAGACACGGAAAGACGGAGACTGATGATGATAGTGCAATAAGGAGAATATAATATAGAAAACCTACCAACTCAAGGACATGAAAAATGAAAATAATGGTTACGGTTGGTACCTTCAGGGTTCCTGTTCCAGATATTGAACATCCAAAATAAAAGTTGGTATCACATGTAAATAAACAAAATTTTAAGATACCAATAGTAGATTTTTGATACATTGTAGGTGTGATACCAATTGAAAGGTAAAATATGAACTACATTTTGAAATCACAAAAATACCAATTGAAATATCAATTGAAAACAATGTATAAGCTTATTAAGATACCAATTAACATTTAAAATTAGTCAAGCTTAGTATAAACATAATTTGTGCTTTAAGAATGTAACGATATTATAAAACAAGCACAATTAAATTATATATATGTATGTATGAAATTGAAATACCAATTGAAATTGATATTAATTAAGGTTTGAAGCATACATATATAGAAAACAAGTATGAGTATAAAAAATAGAATTCCTTGAAGATCAAGTGTATAACTCATAACTATCCGCCCTATTCATGCACATGTTTAAATAGATTTTCAATAATGAGCATGCAAGGCATGATCGCCCATCAACCACCCTTAAAGGGTAGAAGTTTTCAAAAATATGATTTGAAAATAGTTATAAATTGAAAACACTACCAAATGAAGAATAAATAACTAGTTTAAAGAAATTTTTGAAAAACTAGTTAAAAAATCCTTCAAATATGAAAACAAATCATATGTATCTCATGAAACATTGCTAAGTACAAAAAAAATTGTCACTCAAAATCTATAAAGCTCATATAAAACTCATGAAAACGAAGTCATGAGTAAACAAAAATAATGTGAGTGCACAAGAATCATGTGATTAGCTTATTCATGAAAATAATCAATAAAGCTCAAAATACCAAAGCAAATGAAAATCATAAAAAATTATTTTTCACTAAAAATAAATTTCAAAGTAATGTATGTTCTATCAAAACTAAAAATATACATACATATCCCAAACGCAAACGAGTCCATAATAGAATTTGCATGAAGGCAAGTGACTCAAGGGTATAAAAGTATATTTATTAGTTTTAGACAAAAATAACATATACATGAAGAAAACATTTACAAAAATAGGGAAAACAAGTATAAATGAAATAATCATCAAAACTAGATTATACATATACATGTAATGAGTACAAATAAGTAATGAAGCATAAACATATAAAAATCAAGTGTTGCTCACTACTTGTACAAGTATATACACAAGTTTTAATGAAAACTACATCTAACAAGTAATCACCACATGAAGCACAAAAATATGTTCAATTAAATTAAGAGCATTGAAATCAAAACATGCTAAAAATATTTATATTAAAGCATGTAAATAAAAATGGGAGTTAGAGATAGCTACCAAAACCAATTGGGCTTATCTCTAGATCTCCAAACCATGGTCGTCCTCCCACCAAACTTTCTTGATAGCGATGCATCAATAGGGTATGTCCATCTAGCTCCACATTTATCCACCATCAAGGCACCATATCTCTCACATCATGTGAGAGCCTACACCTACATCAAATACAAGTGGTGGGAATTTTGGTACCCATTTTCTTTTGGGTCCACGGGGGTTAGCATCATAAGGAACCCAAACATTTTTATTAGCAAAATTTATAGAATTTACCTTATCAAAATAAAATTTTGCTAAATGGCCTTTGCGACCGCAATGTGTACATTTGTACACTCTAGCATGCATATGAGTGATGTGAATGTGAGCATAGTGTGCATATGTATGCCGTGGGTTATGTGCATGAACATGTTGAGCTTGTTTCTTTTGAAACAATGTTTCTAATTTAGAATGGTTAAATGCACAATTGCTCAAACTTGAGCTCAAACAATTAATTCTATTTTTCAAGACATGAATCTCATTTTTATCAACAGTGGCACGAAGAGCATGACAAGGATCAACATTGCTAGCTTGGCAAGAATGAGAATCAATACTCTTTTTCTTTTTAGAAATATTTTCTTTTTCTTTTAAAACAATTTTTTTTTTCAAAGAGTTGTTTTCTTCTAAAATAATTTCTTTTTCTCCTTCCACCAAAGTGATTTTATTTTTCAAAGAATTATTTCCTTCACAAATATCATTTAATTTAGAAGACAAGAAAATATTCTTTTTTTTCAAAAATTCATTTTCTTTTGAAATACAATCAAATTTATTTTTCAATCTTTTATTATCCTTTTTAAGCACTTCATATTTTTTAAGAATTTGTTGACAAAATAAAGCAAGCTCATCATATGACATGTCAACATCCTCATTAAGCTCGGATTCAGAATTTACCTCAAGAGAGTTATCTCCTTGGATCATGCAGCATATGTTGGAAGCATCACTTCCATCATCCGAGTCGCTCCCGGCATAGTATTGCTTTTATTCACCAAGGGAGATTAGAGTGTTCCATACTACAAAAACCAAATCAAAATTAGCAACCCTAGATAAATGTTCATCATTTAGGGTAGACCTTAAAGCATGAAGGGTTTTTACATTAGCCTCAAGATTTTTGACATTTAAACAATATGAATCTTTAATAGTGGTAAAATAAATATGAATACCTAGGGCTTTGAGGTACATTGACATCTTAATCTTTCAAATTTAGATGTTAAGAATATCAAACATGGGAGGTACCACGAAATCTATGTGTGTGTAAACAAATATTGTGATTAGCTAAAAAGAGGATCTTTGACTCAAGGTTGTTGACCGAAATTAAGAGCACCAAGCTTTGATACCACTTGTAGGTCACCTAGAGGGGAGTGAATAGGTGATTAGCTAATCTAATGATGAATAATGCGGAATTAAAAAACTATTTAGGCAAACTAAAAACTATTATGCAAAACAAACCAAGTATAACACAAGAGTGTAGCCGAATTTTCGGTGAAGGGCTCTGAACTATCTCCTCAAGATTCCTCTAGTTTAAGAGTTGAGGTGACACTATGGATCTCTTGGTTGAATACAAGTGTGAGCAAACAATCTCAAGCATATAAAAATTAGAGCACAAGATATATCAAGCATATAAAGATATAAGCAATGTAAGCATGCAAGATATAAACACAAGTGAGAGATAGAGAGGGCAATCGCAAATACGGGAGATTTGTTTCAAGGTTCGAGCACCGTTACTCTACGTCCCCGCCTTCAACACTATGAAGGATATCCACTACAAACAATCCCACCGGATCACTCGGTGCCGCAAATACCTACAAGGAGTTCACAATAGAACTCTTGGACTCACTAGTCCCTCTCTTGTTCCCGTAAGAATAACACATGCAAGCACACTATCTTGCCGAGGCCGCACCTCTACACCGAGCTCGCACAAGAACTCGAAACAACACGAACCCGCAAGTTCGCCTCCTCAAATACAAGATGAATACTTTGGTGATCTCAACACTTTGATCACCTAAAAACACTCTCACAATAAAGATCCCTAGAGGATTGATATAGCAATGGAAAGCTCAAGTATGTATGAAAAAATTAGGATAGATTTGTGGTGAAAAACTCAAGAAATCTCTTTTGAAAATCACTCTTGAAAACTCTCCTTTTGATATGGAAGTATTAGCTCTAAAACAAGTGGAGAAAACCTCTTAGAAAGATAGGAAAAACTAGCATGAAAACCCACTAAAATTTTGTATAAAATAGCCCAAACAGCCCCATTATGTAGGCCTCTAAAAATTAGCCGTTGGGGTCAAAATCAGTAGAAAACTCTGTTGTCGGTCGACCGCCCGGTCGACCGGCCAACGGTCAAATTTCTGACCGTTGCAGCCTGCCAGTCGACCGTGCCTAGGCTTAAATCTATCGGTCGACCGGGGCTAAATCCAGAGAGCAGAGCTCTCTGGCCGGTCGACCGCCCGGTCGATTGACCTAATAGCTAAATGGCCGGTCGACCGCCCCATCGACCGACTTCTGGCTCGATCGACCGTCCGGTCGACCGGCAGAAGGCCAGGTCTGAAATATTTTGGGATTAAAACTTGGTCTTTTTAATTCAAATAAAATCTCATAAAATCATATAAAATCTACAAAAATAAGTTCATTGAAATACTTTGATGTGCAAACATGTGTGATCAAAAATTAACACATATTACAAACATTTTGAACTATTTTGTGATATAGAAATTTTGCCTTAAACAAAAATCTGTATTTGTCAAAAACCATCTCCAAATTGAAAAATAATTTTTTCAAAACTTCTCCAAATACAAAAACAAGATATTTTAAACACTTTTGAAGCTTAGTGTGTATGAATATGATCCACTGCACATATGAGATGAAATATCTATGTTTTTGACAATAAGCTCTAAAATAAGTTTTGATAGATCCAAAACGATATTTTTCTAAACTCAAAACTATTTTGTGAAAACACAGATAAATTTTATGTGTGTGTATATGAACTTGAGCACTCCACAACTAATCTATCCATTAAATTTTATCAAAAATAAATCTTAACACTTACAAACACGACACAAGTCTTCTGAAAATCTTCTTCTCCTTCTTGACTTGGTCCAAACCTTGATCCAATGAGTTAGAGTACTTGATGCAATCTTGATGCGTGAGCTCTTGAATCAACACGTGCTAGCTTCAAAACTTGACTTCAAATATTTTGTTGAAGATAAACACCTACTAAGATCTTGATCAAATATCTGAAACTAAATAAGCACAAGATCATTAGTACTATAACTACATGAGTTAATCATCATCAAAACTAGAGCGATGGGCCTTTGGGCCAACACTAAGCGCACTCCTCTTTCGAGAAAGTGGGCGAGAGAGCCCGAGGGTTAGAGTATGCTCGGGGTCTAGGCGCGCTCTCGGTAGCTACTACAAAACCCATAAGGGTGCAAGGCCTAAAACCAATTGGGTAGCTAGCTCGGGAGTGGGCAGAAACCCAGAGTCAGTACAAGGGTACCTGCACGAGATGTTTACTACAGAGCATGCATATAAACTTGATAATATCTAAACTATCGTGAAGTGGTGAAGCCCGAAGGCTGTGTGTAGAGAGCCTGGAGCTAAACACAACCCGAAGGTTAGGTATAGAAAGTCCGAAGGCTGAACGCAGCTCGAAGGCTGTGTATAGTACCTGCAGAAGTGTTAGTGTCAATCACACGCACGTAATAAGGCAGCAGTAGCGAGCAACTTCGCAGGCATGGTACATGTACATGAATTTAACTACACTAATATAAGCATTCATCATAGGCATATTCATATACAATCTTGGGCACTCGGTCGCATAAAATATAAGGGCACAGCCCAATATAAAATACAGATACAAACCTAAAATACAAAAATAAATACATAGTCTACCCGATGAAGTGGGAAAAGCCAAAACGAGGCGAGGACACTCGCCTAAATCTCTGAAAACATCGTGAAATCCAGAATTCCATAAAATCATAGAAAATTTAAAATATTAGAAAACGATGTTAGAAACTGAAATTGATCAAATTATACTACCGGAAAGACTAAATCGAGTAATACACTAGGATCGGGTCCCCGATGCAGACTAGAGCTGACTCCAAGTTCACGAATCTGAATTCAATGCAAAATGATCGCATAAATATTCATAAAATAAAAACAAATATAAGAAGTAAATTGAAAAATATGATCGAGAATCTGAATATGTAACTAAGTACGTATTCAGGGAAGACACATGCCCTTAGATGCAAAAGTCTAAACCATTTTTTAAGTTAAACAACCAATCAATTAATGTTAAATCACTAATGGTGTGCAGAATAGTCAAATAGGTAAACTAATAATTGCAGAAAATAAATTTTGCAATTTGGAACAGAACTGCTAAAGACTTATCAGTATTGGACTCCAAATTGCCTCGTTTGCGCAGCTTCTTTGAGAGTTCTTGAGATCTACTTTGAAAGCATAGCCCCAGAGTCAAGTTTATGTGCACTGCTGTAGAAATTTTCCAGTTCTTCTCTCCTGCACATAGAAACAGAAAAGTTAATTAGTTAAAAGAACAAATTGTACCGTTCTCTCCCCAGCAATAGCGTCAAAATTTGATTGACAAAAACACAGAGCTCAACAAAGTATTTATCTGATTTGTGTTGCCTCTGAATTCTTACAATTTAACCATGGTAGATAACTATGGCTATACGGATCGATCCGCAGGGAGAGATGCGATGGAAGTGTTTCGATATCTTTTTAAAAAATAATTTGATTAAATAGTTCTTCTTTGAAAAAGAAAAAGAATCCTATGTTAAGTGTTAGAGGTAAAAATAAATTAATTTGATTTAATTTAGAAATTAGGATTTTTAATAGAATTAAAAGAAAAATGCTTACTAATCATCCACCGCCACTAACTTACTAACTTATGCAAGAATCTACTTCACTTTAAATCCTAACATGATAATCTATCACAAAATTAAATATGATACATAAGATAGAAACAAGATCATATTTGAAATAAAACTAACCAAGGTTTAATATTAAAATATCAAGGTGTCAATCAAGCATAAGATAAGAAAAATCATTGAAAAGTACTAACAAATACTTAACCAAGTTCCCATCCTCATATGTCTTTAAGAACACTCACTTTCGAAAGGCTTGAAGTAGGCATGCATATAATTCAATCAGGCTATTCTAACATAGAATTAGAAGTAGTGGTGGAGAGATTAGCAAGTCATGGAGCAGATTAGCTACATATGATGAAGATTAAAGAAAGCATGGTGGATGAAATCAAAAATGCATAAGCAAATAAAGAAGAAAATTGAGTAAAAAGAATAGAAAAATCTTTATTGAAGTTGTTATCGTCAATTACAAGAACTCCTTCTTCTCCTTACAAAATTTTAACTAGAATTAAATCTTAAGAATTACAAAAGAAATTCGGAGAAAAACTAAAGAAAAAATCCTGACTTTCATCTCAAGAATAGATCCAAGATACCTTATATTGCTACCTCTGGAGTGGTATTTATAGGGAAAATAGGAAGTAAAGTCCCAGTCGAATATGTGCACCCAACCGCCACGCCAACTGCCAATAGAAAGCCATAGAAACGCTGCAAAAGCCACGTTTTTGCGACAAATCAGGGGAGTATGGGTCTGTGTTTTGGTGCGTGGCGTCATCTCGTTCATCCATTTAAAGATATATCATCGGAATCTTAATTTGCACTTAGATTTTAAAGAATATTCTTTTCTAAATAACTTGGGAAGTATCTCCATTTAGAATTAACTTTATCTCATCCATCTTCTAAAAATGTATCTTCTGATTTTGAATTTGAATTGTGAAGAAGATGATATATCCTTTCCTCCTCTTGATTTCAAATTGTTTTAAATTGAAATCCAAATTTAGATAGGATTAGGAATAAAATAGAAGATTTTTGTATCCTTATCTTCCCATTTAACTAACTACACATCATAATCAAGAAGAGAGTTAAATAGAAAAGTTAAATAAAAGATAATCAAGGATAAATATGCAAAATGTGATAACAATTATGTAAATTTGAGATGCAATCAGTCATCTTTAGATCTACACATATTTTTCCAATCACCTCAGCCGTCATCGCGTCTCTTAGAGTTATACTTCCTCCACATAATTATTGATAGGTTGTAAACCAGAAGCGTTTAAATCAAACATGAATATTAGCTCCAGAATCCAACCACTAATCATTAGATTGAGTTGTAAGATTAATTAGAGGAAACGAGTTTACTAACCTAAAGTCAGCATTCTCTTCTGTCATATTGAATTTGAGTGCACCAGATCCTCTAGCAAAAGCATTCACAGTGGCAATCTTCTAATAGAAGCATTTGGTGGTGAGATAGTTGGTCTTTTCGCAGACATAACAAAACTTGTCCTTTATAGAATAGCTAGGCCAATTTTCAGGTTTATAAGTAGGTTGATAAGGGCGAAAAGAATTCTTATCATGCTTGCATTTCTTACTCTTAGGCTTAATTGAAGTTTTTATATTTCTCCTCATCCAGGTTAACTTGACCTTTAACGCAGAAGATGTTTTGGAGTTCTTCTAAGTTTGTCTTAAACTCTAATTCTCTTAAAGGCCTTTATAAGGGTGAAATTATCTTGTTTATAATGGAGGTTACTGGCAAAGTTTGACAAAAAAGAAGGAAGTTTACTAATAAGATTCGACGCCTTATAGTCCTCAGTGAAAGCATTTCCTTGGACCGAAAATGTTGGATGAAGTCTTGAAATTCATGAAGTTGATTATTCAAAGTTTTCGAATCAACCAAGAAAAAGAGGTGAATCTTTCAATTTTGGCATCATCGAGCTTGTATTTAGAGAGAGCCTCCCACAACGTCCTTGGCACTTCTAAGCTCATAATATATGCCATAGAGTTTGTTAAAGTACATCATTAGGAGTTTTGGGTGTGGACGAGTAGAAGTGGATCTTTTTTTTTTTGGAGAATGTAAATTTTATTTTGAAAAAAAAAAAAGTATCTACAAATAACCTCACAACAGCCCATTCAAGAGCTATATCCATAAACACTTACCCTGTGATGCCAACAGGAGGATCACAACAAACTCCCAATACCTACCCCACAACCTAAAGAGGGAAGACCATGTCCCAACATACTGGGCAAACAACCAGCAAAAGCAAAAGTGATATTCGACAGAGTAAGTCAACTAGGTCCCCACCCCAAGTCGACTAGGACCCAATCCAAGTCAAGAACACAGTGCAACTTCCATTGGATCAACATCTGGTGACCCATACGAGTCGCTCCATCTCCACTGGAACTAGCCAATGGCCCGCTACCCCACCTTCTTCTTCCGCTTCCCTTTATTACTAACCACTTTCCATCCCACAGAACTAGCCGCAAGGCCATCATCTGGGCAAGATAGAGAAGTGGTTACTCCCGTTGCACCAGAAACCCGGGCCACCGCAGGGCAGGACAGCTCAGCAATCAGATCTGCAGGCAAAACCGTCCCCTCAATCCGACTGTCCATGCCCTCATACGGCTGCTGGACAGCAACCCCTTGCTGTCCAGCCATCTTCACGGTCTTCTCCTTATTACCAGATGCCTCCACTCCCGCTACAGCAGATAGCTGTGCCCCCGCAGGGCAGGAAGGTGCCACTCTCTGATCTGTATGCAAGGCAACACAAGTTGGCAGCTGCCCACCCGACTCCAGACCCAATCTGCACAGCGCAGGAGAAGCCATCAGACGAGCCCCGCCGCATCAGCAGATTGGACCACCTTCTCCCCAGCCTTCCTAGGGACAGTCCCCACAGACGGCTGAACCACCATAGACCCAGACACAGAAGGGGCAGGCCGGCTCATCTTATCCAAGAGAACTCCAGACTTCACCGAAGAATCCTCCCATAACTGAGTCATGCTGACGAGAGGCTTGGCCCCCCCTGTAGCCAGCACCAGCCTCAATATTACTCTTATCAACCCCGCCATGTTGCATCTTCCTTTTAGGCACAAAAAGTGGGTAATTCCTCCCCCCAGATACTTTGTTGCACCCAGCATCACCATGGCCAAATGTCTTGCATTTCTTACAGAATATTGGTGCAGACTCAAACACCACCAACTGATTATAAACCACCCCCGTTGGTAGTTTCACTTCCACAGAAGTTACAAGCTCCTTCGAAACATCTACCTCCACCAGCACACGCGCAAAGGAGATTCTCTCAATAATCCGGGTCAGGTGGTCCGTAGCGATAGGAGACCCAACCTTAGACACAATCTTACTCAAGGCCCTTTCATTCCAACAATCAAGGGGAAGGTCCGGCAACTGAATCCAAGTTGGAACAGTAGTCAGCACTTCAATCCCAAATCTAAAGCATCGTGGCAGGATTTTCAGCATTAAATTGCTCCCATAAGCGAAGTATGGACCGCCCTTCAAAACCTTCAACCTATCTTCCTCAGAACAAAATTCAAACAGAATCCATCCCGACCGATGAATCCAATGTTTTCCTCTCACTTTCCATCCATCCCATAGTCTCTGGACAGCTCCCGCACCTGGGAATTTACCAGAAAACAGGCCCACCAAACATATCCCCACGGCCTCCTCAACCGGATACACATCCTCTTCGTCAAGCTGAACGAGGTCCCCTTCAACTACCACCTCTTCCAACTTGTACCCATTATCCACATTGCGATTATCTTTAAAAGATTCACCCATGGGGCCTTCATCCCATACCCCACCTCCTTCTCCAACCCCCTAGCAGAAGAATCACCACCCAGGTTAGGCCCAGCTCCCATTATCCCTACAGCAGCCGGGGCAGACTGGGGCAAATCAGTAACCATCTGATCTGCCCCCAGCCCCCCAACTGTCCCCAGCAGGGTGGAGCACAATCCCTGCTGCTCCACCACCTTCCCTACCTCCCCTTCCTCCTCACTATTACATGCAGATTCACCAGATGAAGAGACAGGACTACTCCCCTTCAGAACAGCACAAGACTTCTGCCGAGAATTGCCTGCAGCAGAAACCAGTGCTGCCGCCACCCTCTTCTGTTGCGCCCGGGCAGAGCCACCAGCAACCGCCTTGGCACTACCCATAATCTCCCCCCTATCAATCACCATGGCATCAGCAGTCTGGGATCTAGTAGATGGTCTCACAGAAGAATCACCACGCTGCTTACGCTCTGCAGCAACTGGGAGTGACTTGGGCATTTCGACAAACAGTTTATCTGCCACAAGCCCAACAACATCTTCAACCAGAGTGGATCCCGGACCCATCTGCTCCACCAACCTCCCTACCTCCTCATTAACAGAATCAGATTCACCAGAAGAAGACACATCGCAGCCTTCGTCCATCTCATCACTCTCCACCACCTCATGACAAGAATCATGCTGGCACATACCTATTGCCGATTCCTGTTCTGCAACCTCCAGCATCCGCTCAGGATCTGCAGCAACAGCCTTGGCTCCAACCTTACTCACCCCCCTATCAAGCTCCTTGGCAGCACGACCCATAACCTCAGGCAGAACCCGAACAGCCACCACCGACTTCTGTAAAATCTGTACTGGATCCCTCACCTCTGCCGAAGATCCCCCTTTGCAGAACCTCCCATCACGATCCCTGGCCACCCCAGATCTAGATCTGGAAGATGAACTCATGGCAACAACCGGCTCTCCCACCAACCCACAAAATGGGTGATGGGAAACCCAATCACCAGATCAGAGAATAAAACCAGGAAGAAGGAGACAGCCCAAGAAGAAGAGCCAATCACACTGTAGAGGAGCCTGGGCAGCTTCCACCATGGGGGGAAATCGCCAGTGAGAGCTTCTCTCTCTAACTCCCCTGAGTAGAAGTGGATCTTGATGAGTTAACAGGTGGATCAAGTCCAGATGGAGTTGATGTAATAGAAGGTGCAGAGGTTTCAGTTGCCTAAAAAACAAGAGTGGTTAGACTATCTCATCTGAGTAGCTCACCATTTATAATTAACCTCAGTGAAATTTTCAGATTTGGCTGATTTGAAGTAGTCAGCACTAGCTATATTCCTAAGAGGAAAAGTTCTGCCTGCAGGTTCTGGATTCTGTGTTTAATAATATTGGTCAAATGATGTGAAATGTCTAAATATAGTTATAGTTGATCACTTTTATATTATGGAATGCAAAAATAAAGGTGTGGTGATCTTGCTAAAATTTTAATTTATATATATGAGAAAAATGTACCTTAGCCGCCAGCTGAGAGACTCTCTCAAATGGCGCCGACGTGGCTAAATCTCAAT
>JAVJIF010008653.1:140000-145000 GCA_038442645.1 Agave tequilana
ACTATTTTTGTACACACACCATGGATTTCATGTCACCTCCCACTTTTGATATTCTTAACATCCATATATGGAAGGTGAAGATGTCTATGTACCTCAAGGCCCTAGGCATTCATGTTTATCTTGCCACCACTAAAAATGATTATTGTTTAAATGGCAAGAATTTTGAGGCTAATGCAAAAGCCCTTCATGCTTAAAGTCAACCCTAAATGATGATTATTTATATAAGGTTTCTAATGTTGATTCGGCTTTTGTAACTTGGAACATCATCACCTCCCTTGGCGAAAAAGATCTATATTATGCGGGGAGCGATTCGGATGTTGGAAGTGACGTCTCCAACAAGTGCTATATGGTCCAAGGGGATAACCCTCTTGAGGTAACTACCGAATCCGAGGTAGATGAAAATGACATGTCATATGATGAGCTTAGCACTTTTTGTCAACTCCTTCTTGAAAAATATGACATGCTTAAGAAAGATAATAAAAATTTGAAAAAGAAATTTGATTGCATGCTTAATGAAAAAGATTCATTAGAAAATAAGGTTGCATGCATTGAAAAAGAAAATAAAGATTTGAAAAATGAGAATGTTTCCTTGTATTCGAAATTGAATGATTTATGTGAAGGAAACACCAGTTTGAAAAATGAAATTATTTTGGTGGAAAAACAAAAGGAAATTGTTTTGCAAGAAAATAACTCTTTAAAAAGAAAATTTGTTGAAAAAGAAAAAGAAAATATTTTTCAAAAGAAAAAGAAAAATGATTCTTTATCTCACCATGCTTTACATGCCACCACTAGGGAGATTAATGTTTTGAAAAAATAAAATTAATAGTTTGTGCTCTACTTTGAGCACATGTGCATTTAACCATTCTAAATTGGAGTCTTTGTTTTCAAAGAAACAAGCTCCAAATATTCATGCACATCATTCACATCATGCTTATGTTGCACGTCATGATCACACTCACACTCATAAGCATACTAAGGTGTACAAATGTACACATTGTGACCGCAAAGGCCATTTAGCAAAATTTTGTTTTGATAAGTTGCATGTTTTAAATTTTGCTAAAAAAATTTGGGTTCCTTACAAAGCTAACCCCCAAGGACCCAAGAAAAAATGGGTACCAAAATCTCCACCTTTGATTTTTGATGTAGGTGAGGGCTCTCACATGACGTGAGAGATTTGGTGCCTTGATGGTGGATGTACATGGACTTGATGGACACATTTATAGATGCATCGCTATCAAGGAGTTTTGGTGGAAAGGCCACCATGTTTGGAGATTAGAGCTTAGTTCTTTGGTTTGGTAACTATCTCTAAACTCCTAATTTTTTTCATGCTTGTTCATATGTCACATTTTTAGCATGTTCATGTTTTATGTGTTTTTGTGCTTCATGTGGTAAATGCTAGTTTAAATGTAGTTTTTATCAAAACTTGTATTTATACATGTACAAATAGTGAGAACAAATTGATTCATATATGTTTGCACTTCATGCTCATTTGTACCCACTATATGCACATGTATAACCTAGTTTTGATGATTCTTTCATTTATACTTGTTTTGCCAATTTTCGTGTTTTTACTTCATGTATATGCATTTTTATTCAAATCTAATAAATATACATGTATACCCGTGAGTCTCTTGCCTTCATGCAAATACCTTTAATAGACTCTTTTTATGTTTGGGATATGTATGTATATTGTTAGATTTAGATAAATCATACATATACCTTGAAGTTTGTTTTTAAAATGAAAAATAAATTTTCATGTTTTGTTTGATAAAATAAAATGAATAATTTATTTTGATCATTTTGAGCCTTAATGACTATTTTCATGAAAATGCTATATACATGATTCTTGTACACTCATACTTCATTTGTTTTGTCATGACTTTGATTCATGAACACTTTTATGAACTTAATCGATTTTGAGTGTCATCTCTTGTGTATTTGGTATGATTCATGAAAAACATATGTTTTGATGTTTTGAAGGATCTTTAACTAGTTTTTCAAAAATTACTTTTAACTAGTTAATTATTCTTCATTTGGAAGAGATTTTCAATGCTTAACTACTTTCAAAAATTATTTTCGAAAACCCCTTCCAACCTTTATGGGCGGATAGCTGGGCGATTACGCCTTGTATGCTTCATTGAAAATCTTTTATCTTGAGCATATGAAGGGTGGTAGGTTATGAGTCATATACATGATTTACATTATTATTTTCAATTGGTATCATTGGATCATTTCAATTGGTGTCAATTTGACTCTATTTTTGTATATACTCATAGTTTGTTTTCTTATATATGTATGTATCAATTTCATTTGGTACACTCATTTTTCATACATATATATGAGTTATTTGTGCTTGAGTTAAAATTTTTACATGTTTAAAGCACAAAGTTGTTTATGATAAGAAAATAAATTTTTTAAAGAAAAATTCTCAAGATTTGTTCTATTGAGAAAATTCAAAATTTTGTTTTATAAGAAAAATATCAAAATTTGTTGATGTGTATTGCCTATATGCAAGGAGAGCTTAACATCTCTTCTACATATAGATTCATGTTGAGTGTATTGTATATTGAGGAGCTTGATAACTCTTCTTTATGTAGTACACGTGTGTAGGGGGAGCTTCACATCTCCTCTTATGCATTACATATTATACGTTATGTGAATTAGGGCTTGTCATCCCTCTTTCATATAATGTATATGTGCAGGGAAGTTACTTTACCGTCTTCCTCTTCATGAATGTATATCGCATATAACCTTTTATTGACTTATTTGTTTACACCCTTTATTGGTCTCTTTGTTTATGACAAAAAGGGGGAGAAAAATTTGATGATTTTGTTTTTACTTTAACCCCTTTGTTGATGATTGACAAAAAGGGGGAGAAGTATTTGAGATATATGCATGTTTTCCTTGCTTAAGGGGGAGAAGTATTTATTTTCCTTGCTTAAGGGGGAGTAGTTTTTATGTTTATGCATATATGTTTTGTTTTGCAAATAGGAGAAAAAGATTTTTGTGATTTTGTTTTATGCTTGATTAGCATGTTTACTCCTACATTTGCATACATGTTTATGTGCCTCATTGCATATTTACTTTGTTTATTTGGTATGCATGAGTTAAGGGGGAGCTTCTTTGGAGCTTTACTTTAATCCATGCATATATAACTTCATGAGTTTTGTCATCATCAAAAAGGGGGAGATTGTTGGCCCGAAGGCCCATCACTCTAGTTTTGATGATGATCAACTCATTAGTTATAGTACTAATGATCTTATGTTTAATTAGTGACAGATTTATGATCAAGATCTTAGTAGGTGCATAGCTTCAACAAAGGATTTAAAGTCAAATTTTGGAGCTAGCACGGTTTGATCCAAGAGCCATTGGATCGTGTTTAGACCAAGTCAAGAAGATGACAAGGCTTCAAGTGAAGATTTCAAGAAGATGAAGACTTGTGTCTATGTTTGTTTAGTAAGATTTTGTTTTTAGATAAAATGTAAAGGATAGAGTAGTTGGTGGATTGCTCAAGTATCATATACACACACACTCTTGATTTAGTTTGCTTTAGAAAAGATTTTTCTTTTTGACAAGATATCGTTTTGGTTTGTGGTATTCAAGTTTTATATTTTAACCAAAACCATTTTTAGTGCTTAATGTCAAAAACATAGATATTTCACCAGGTTTGTGTAGTGGATCATATCCATACACCATATGCTTTCAAAGTTGTTTAAATATCTTGTTTTTGTATTTGGAGATGTTTTGGAAAAACATAGTTTGGAAAAATCAAGTTTTGAAAAATACAAGTTTTCAATTGAGCCAATTTTTTCATATTACAAAAATAGTCCAAATCATTTGTAACATGCCTTGTTTTTGTGCAAGCATGTTTGTTTATCAAAGTATATTGGTAAAACTATTTTTGTAAGATTTTTCAGTATTTTATGGGATTTTATTTGAACCAAAAAGACCATGTTTTAAATCCCTAAGCTTTCTGATCTGGCTATAGCTGGTCGACCGACCCGGTCGACCGACGTGCACAGACGTGCACGCCAGTTCTGCAGGATGGCCGGCCGACCGACCCGGTCGACCGTCCAGAGAGCTCTGCTCTCTGGAAAGGCCCCGGCAGACCGTGCGGTCGACCGGACAGAGAGATTGCTCTCTGTATCCTGGCTCGGTCGACCGCCCGGTCGACCAATGGCTCAAACGGTCTAAAATATGACCGTTGGCCGGCCGACCGGACGGTCGATCGTTAGGCCTGACAGAACCCCAACGGCTAGTTTTTCTAGCCCTATAAATTTGAGGGTTTGGGCATTATTTTTGAACAAGATTTTTAGTGGACTTTGAGCCAGTTTTTCCCATTGTTTAAAAGAGTTTTCTCCACTAAATTGAGAGCTAATACTTCCAATCAAAAAGGGAGTTTTTATCAAGAGTGTTAAAAGAGATTTTCTTGAGTTTTCCTCCACCATTCTCATCCTTGTTTTCTCACACTACACTTGAGCTATCCATTGCTATTCATCTTATAGGAGTGTTGTAGTGAGAGCTTTTATTGGTGATCAAAGTGTTTAGATCACCAAGAGATCTTTTCTTGTTCCTTGAGGTGGCGGACGAGTGCGTTCGCGGTTGTTTAGAGTTCGTGTGTGAACTTTTGGTTTGAGGTGCGGCCTCGGCGAGCTTGAGGGGCTTGCGGTGTGTACGGACGAGAGAGTCCAAGGAGTTCTGGTGGGAACTCGTTGTAGGTGTTGCGGCACCGAGTGATCCGGTGGGATCGATTATAGTGGAAATCCTTCGTGTGTCGAAGGCGGGGATGTAGAGCAAGTGTGCTCGAACCTCGAAACAAATCCCTTGTGTTTGCGATTGCTCACTCTCTCTCTCTCTTTGTCTCTTGTTTATATCTTGCATGCTTAAATTGTGTTCATCTTTATATGCTTGATATACTTGTGTGCTTAATTGTTATACTTGCTTGGGTTTGTTTGCTAACACTTGTATTTAACCAAGAGAGCCAACGCGGCACCTCAACC
>JAVJIF010008653.1:150000-166136 GCA_038442645.1 Agave tequilana
GAATCTCTTCTCACAAACCCTCAAATCATGGCATGATCTTTTATTCTGACTTATAATCACAATAATTGTGGAGATAGTTGAAAATGAGTCATGGTTGATTACATAAACAAATTATATAACAAAACTCACTTCCAAAAAGGTTTTAAAATAATAATAATAATAATAATCAAGAGAATCGTCAGCCACTTGATCAACGGCAACCATCAGTCACTTGTTGTCGTCATTGTGGGGGAGGGGATCAGGCTGCGGCCACCACTGCTGCTTGACAAGTCAATGGTGAGGAGCCAGCAATGGTGAATGAGCGGCGGGAGAGGCGGCAGCGGCGGTCGACAGAAAGACAGCGTTGGAAGAAGAGGGAGAGGTGGAGGTTCCGGTGGTGGACTAATTAATTAGTTTCTTATTAAAGGGGGAAAAAAAACGCATCCACTGTAATTTCTATCTCGGCAATGTAATTCTGCTTACTGATATAGCACAAGCAAGCCTCAAAGAGAGTCTCAGTACCTTGTAAGTTCCCAACAGTAATAGCCTCTGAATAACTATATCGAAATATTCTTCAGCTCTACTTGCTACATTGTAGTCCCTATCCTGTAGTGTAATAATAGCACAACAAAAGCATGTCCAAACCTGGGGCAACTTCCTCCCGCTTGGACGACGCAAGTAAATCGTTACATAGCTAAGAATAGAACAGCACTCAAGCCTCCTTGACGAGGGAAAAATAACGTGATCGTGCGCCTAAATACATCAAAGATGGCTCCTTTCCCACCAAACTAACTAACTGCATTCTTCAGTTCTCATCCATTTCGTCATCAGAGGGCGGGTTGTCTACCTCACTGCCACTGCTCACGCCATCGGCTACTGAAGAAGAAAGGTAATCTTTTGTTGAGGGATCATGGACCTTGTACTTGATAAATTTCACCGGTGCTTCCTCTTTGCCTCCCAATTCTTTCCTTTTCCTCCCGTTACTCGCAGGTGATTTCATCGACCAAGCAGCAGCATCCGCTGGCTGCATTTCATTGTCCTCAGCAGCATGCCCCTTGCTGTCAATAAAGAAGAGATCAACATCCGTATCCTTACTATCAGCAGCTCTTGACTTGTCCAGCATCAATCTGGTGCGAAGTTTCTGTGAGCTATCCTCAAAAAACCTCAGTCCTTGATCTTCAAGACTCACAAGCCACTCTGTGAACATAATAAGTTCCAATAATAAAAGGATTTTTTTGGGGAACCAGCACAAGAGAATATGCAACAACATTAACAAAAAAGAGTACCCACCAAGAACAACTTGAGGTGTGTTAACATCTGGCTTCTTAGTCCTTTCTATGCCAGTTTGACTAGCAACCCACTTAATTATTTGATGCGGCAGACAAGAGGTCGAGAATGCACCCATATACGAAATTGCTTTCCCATGATCCCCTTTTTCCCTTTTGTTAAAAATTGGAGAACATCAATGCATGTAACAACCAACACCTGGAAAATTCTCTCAAGCACTTGCTGGAAATCCTTACCTGGCGGTTCGGATGGCATCATGCACAACTATCAACCTTCTGACAGCAAGACATCTCATAAAATCATAAGACTGGTCAACATACATTCCAGGGTTAAGGAAAGAATAGTCTACCAATATCACAATGTCATGGAGGATTTCTCGTACAAGGTTCTCATCTTTAGAATCCTGAGAAATACAGGCTTTCAGGTTAGATCATACCATTTGAACTCGAGCATTCTCATAAAGATTGCAAACATGAAGGCACACCATGATATAAGATAGATAAGCACAACTTCCTCTGAGTAAGATGCAGATAAAGCATGTTATGACCTTAAAACAGGAACAAATTCTCTTTTGACTTCCATAAATATCCATGGAGAACCAGAATCTTCATCAGAAGGCGCGACTAGATCTCTCGTATATGAAGAACACCACATCACATAAGACTCAGTTTAAGGCCATAGTGGAAGTAAAATATCCAGGTGATTAGTGTCAATAAAGCTAAACTTTCACCGTGACGACAAATAAGCAACAGGTCTTTAAAATGCATAGTTCTATCAACTAAAACATCAGAAACAGCACCCCCTCAAAAAAAAAAAAAAAAAAAAAAAATGGCACAATATTTAACAGTAAGGCTGGGTTGCAGCTGATATATTTTCAGCATGTTTTATATTGCATTTGAAAATCAGAATATCCAAGAAGAGACTTTTATAGTTATTTAATAGCAGAATATGTAGAGAAGGAAAAGATATTGTCATGGCTTCGGCAACCTCCATACAACCATCTTATACAATCACAGATTTTTGTTCCTGAAAAAATAAGCAAAATCACAAAACGTTGTGAAGTGCTTGTGTGTTACTATAGAGCAGCTAGAACAAATAGGCAATAGTAGCAGCAAGTTTTACAGTTATTTTCCAATATAAGCAGCATGTACATGAGTACATCTAGTAAATGATGCCAAAAGTTTCAAGCTGGAAGCCACCTGAGTAATATACTTGACAATTCCTAATGGGGTGACAGATAATTAATCTCATCGAATTTCTCATATATATACCCTCTGAGGCTCTAGTTGAATATAAAGGTGTTACAAAATAAAGAAACAACAGATAAATTATTTATGATTTTTGGTGAATTTTTGGGAAACTTTTCAAGTTACTTTATTTTTGAACCTTTTCCAGAGTTTTCAGTATTTTCCCAGTTACCGAGGAGATTGCCCCATGTATTCCACTTTGTCTTTTCCCCATTTTCTCTCTCCTTCCTCAAACGCGGATCTCACCTACCTGGGATTCTGCATTTATTGTGAAGATCCTCCCCATGTTGCATTTAATGCACTTCAGATCAAATCCCATCAAGTATCATGACTTTCTCTCTCCTCTGTCAAAACGCAGCCTTCATGCTTTCCCTAAACGCAGCTTAAAGCCCTGCGTTTGGCCTATTTTCCCTAAACGCAGGAGAGTGCTGCGTTTGAGAGGAAGAAACGCATGATTCCCCTCTTTTGTTGCCTTTGTTTTATATGGTGTGCAACATTATTTTATCATCCTTTCTCTCTCTTCATTAAATGCTACTCTTCCAAAATGTCTCCTCCTTGATATTCCAACCCTTTCTCATCATCATAACCGGCCAAGTGGCCAAGAGAGTTACCTAACCCCGCAATTTTGCAAAAAACCCCCTCTCCTTTATTATTTGCATCACCTTCTCAATCCAAATCCTATAAATACCCCTTCTCCTTCTCTCTCTCTTCATTTTTACTTCTCTTCTTCTTCTTTGCTTCCTGTAGCCTCCAACAGAGAAGCCACCAAGAGAGCCTCCTCCTCTTGCTTCCTTGTCCACCATCTCCACCTCCATATACACCACTTTAACCACCACCAAGTATACCACCTTCAATCTCTCTCCATCACTTTGTGAGAACCGGCCACTCCTTTGGATTGGGGCCGCGTTTCTTCTCCGGCGGCAAGACTTAGGGCCGGTACCCTCCTTTTGGATTGGGACCGACCTCCCTTCGTTGGACGCAGCAAGGATCACCTTAGGCGAGTGACCTCGCTTTTCCCTCTTGATCTCCTGCTGGTTGTGCGAGTGCTTTTCCTCGCCAAAGACTTGGTTAACTTGTATATGCATATCAAATAGATCACAACTCTTAAAACTGTTTCTGCTCACTGCTTTACAGTATTAGTCGACTTGACCCCATCGTAAGTCGACTAACCCCTTGAAACGCAGCCTGATTTCTTGTGACGCAGTTCTATTAGTCGACTACCCTATTGACCCAGTCGACTAACTCTTCTCTTGAGACGCAGTCCTTGAAACGCAGACTCCTTTAGTCGACTTGCCCCTTGCGTCCAGTCGACTAACTTTTCTTCTGGAAACGCGGTTCTCTGAAACGCGGACTTCTCTAAGTCGACTGCCCACTGTTCCAAGTCGACTAACGCAGCTCCCTTCAAACGCGGCTCTTTGAGACGCAACCTTGACCAGTCGACTAACCCAAAAGCCCTAGTCGACTAATCCTCTTCTTGAAACGCAGTTCTCCCAAACGCAGCCTAGCAAGTCGACTTGTCTCTTATCTACAGTCGACTAATTCCTCTTCAAGTCGACTACTTAGTTTCCCCTAGTCGACTAACTTGTGCTAACTGCTGTGATTGATCACTTCCTTGAATATGGACTTTATCCTCGGGACTTGTATTATATATTATGATATTTTCATGACTTGTTACCTGCCAATTATCATCATCCTGTCATGCTATCACTTGACACCCAGCATGATCTACTTGACTTGTGATTATCATGTTTACGGGAATCTTGCCTTGTTATCCTGTATGGAACTAAGTGCCACACCATACTCGGTAGGGGCCACCTCTTGAATCTGTGGGGGCCACCTCTAGAATCCATCCCTCAGAACAAAGTGCCACATGGAACAAAGTGCCACACCATACTCGGTGGGGGCCACCTCTTGAATCTGTGGGGGCCACCTCTTGAATCTGTAGGGTTATTTCCTGTCATGTCCAGTTATTCCCGTAAATTGATAATATTAAAAAGGGCAACTTGCACGGGATGGGAGGAAGTGATGGATGCCGGTATGATGCCTTGCTTATAGTAATGGAATAAAATACTGACGGTTCGTGTTAGTGGGATTTAAGGCCCACAGGAGATGCGTGTTAGGGGGACTTAGGGCCTCCAAGCTGGTCCCGGGTGTACGGGAACTACTATAAGAAGCGCCATCAGTTCTCCATCATCTTCCGGTAACAACCCTCGGCTTGCTTATATATGGATGTATGTGTGTTGGGGTGTACACCCGGACACATACCTAAATATATGGGTCAGACGAGTAATAATAATATATGATTCCTGTTACTTCTGTTATGATTCCCGTTATAATGCCCGTCATGATTCCTGTTATACATGTTGTGGACTCTTGTTATGATTCTTGTTATAACTCCTGTTATGCCTGTTATGTGTTCCCGTTATGGTTACTTTGTGACTTGTGATTGTATGTGCTTGGATCACGATGATATGAGATAAAGGTATATAGATGAGGGTTTCCTTGTTTGGATTATTCCTTCGATGTACTAGTCTAATGGAGCCGTGACCTAAGCCCGTACAATCGGTACCACTCGTAATGATGTTTTATACCAGATTTCCTGTTTTATGATGATTATGTTATACCTGTTCGTACCTGCTATACTTGTATTCTAACCCTCTTGTCTCCTGTACTTGATATCATTGTTATATTCACACTTGTGCTCATCCTGGCTCGCCACCTGGCTTTTGTATCGCCACTCGCCTGGGGAGTTTCATCTGACTCCCCTGGATTCTCATGTCCAGGTTTTGGAGCTTGGAGCGTGTAGATCCTCCCTATTGTTGATCAGAGAAGCGCAACGGTAGCGTGGATCCCCAGCGGACCATCCGAAGCTCCATCCTTCCAGGCCCCCTGTGTGCCTCTCGAGTTTTCCTTTAGTAAACTCGTGAGTGCCCTTTTGTACTGTTTACTCTAGTATATCCCTTGTACTCTCGCATTTGCGCCTACCTGGTGATGTAATATTATTGTAATATTTATCACATCTGGTGATAACTCTGTAATTGTACTCATGTGTTGGAATGTATAATGCACCACTTGCTTCCGCACTCTGATTCTTGCATGTACTGATGCTTAGCGTATATACGTGAAGGTACTTCTGACTTGCGTATATACGTCGCAGTGACGTCCCCGTACCCGCAGGATCGGGGTGTTACAAAGACTCTAATACTCAAGTGTTTTATAAGCTCTAATATATCAGGTTCAGAATTGAGCTTGAAGAAACCTAATATTTGACTCAACCTAAGCAGCCAAGATACAAATCCAGATTAATAAAATGGTCACTGCTGAGGTATAGAAAGCTCACTAATTTAGTAATTTGAATTACCTATTATGCTAACAAGATCAAGATGCAATTAGGAACACCTTCAGATATCAAGACTGGATTGCCAAGCAAGAGTGCAATCTATGCGGGTATTCTTATTTAGATCACCTAATCTTTTCATCAGATACACTGTTTTGATATGTCCAAAAAGGTAATTAAAAGCCATAACAAATTAGCAGCTCAGAATATCGGCTAGCAACCAACTTCTGACCAAAAAAGTTGATGAAAGGTTCAGAAAGGGACTTGCTAGACTCTTTTTATGCACGTCCTTTTACATTTTATGAATGAGAAAGACAAATTGGATAAGGTACTGCAACCTCAGTACCCCATGTAATCAGCCAATGGTCGTGGAGACTAAAGTGTTTAAGGACCAGGAGTTTCTGCCATATGAAAACTAATATTAAGAAATACATGAAAATAGTCATTTTGCAATGTGATTCCATTAGATACTTCCGCTCATTTTGTGTTTCAAAGGTGATGATGTTCCTAGCAAATTGCATCAACTCACTTCTTTGTCCACACTTCCCTTGTCTAGGGTAATTTAGAGATAGCCCCTCTTTTTAATCATACTTTACCTTGGTCAGAAATTGAGAACCAATTCATAAAGGTTTGGCGTCATGGTTATAGTCGGTCCTAAAAGTGTCTATTCTTTTGTGGAAACCTCATTTGACGAAAGAAGGTTTGCACGACAACGACTATAAGATACGTGTCCAATTTATTTGTTGCTTTTGAAGGTAACTGAATATACAAGTTTGTTGATGAATGAATCTTATGGAACACATGAAAGAACACTGTGTTATGGCAACCTTTTATTATGATAAATCACAAAATTCCATTGTTTGAAAAGCTAAATCGTAGTAACTGCAGTCTGCAGTTTGGATAATGACAAATTATCTTGATAAACCCCCACCTAGCTTTGTAGATCCAGTAATATACAACAACCCCTCCCATATCAAGATAATATGAGAAACAATACAGAACAGAGCTTTAATTGGTGAGAATTGAGGAACAGAAGGTAATTTATTTTGCTCAAAATTACATGAAATTTCTTATAAAAAAAGAAATATGCATATTTTAAGATTTAAAACTAAGGAAGCATACTACGTGAATCAGATTGCTTAGAATACCTTTCATGCTAAATTTACTTCAACATTTTCCCCCAGATTTTAGGCATAAAAATTAAAGAAAAAGAAAAAACAAGTTAAATGGAACATTAGGGCTTTTCCTTTGACATTTTCTATAAATTTTGAACGCTCTTAACAGGCCATTAGCTGTCATTGCAGATGCAGCAATCCCTTTCTTCTCTAATGAAAAATGGAAAGTTAAATTGATATTATTATACTATTCAGGTCCTAAAATCCCAAATCACTTTTTTGACTCTCAATAAGCCTAAAGGACAAGATCTAGTCTTTTTGGGAAGGAATATTACACTTAAATCATAGAAATATATAATTGAAGAATGTATTTTTCAGAGAAGTTTATGTGAATCACTTGATAGGGAGTGCAAATCGTTGGAACTGTCAGAGGCCCATGATTCAAGTTGTAACAACAAAGCATAAATTGCAAGATTCAACTAGATTCCAATCCATAATTCTTTCTAGATCAAATATTACTTGTTTCATCAAGATAATAGAATAGAAATCATGAAGTTCCAAACAACACTCGTTGATGCTGTTGCTTTCCCATGATAAGTTACAACTTACAAAAAAATATATAATAATTTCCTTCTTATCATCTTTAGATACTAAGCTTTGTAATAAAATTCATATTTAGCTCTTCACAGACAAAGAAGGAGCATCCTTCTGTCTTTTTATAAAAACTACATAATAAGTTGATTTAGTAAACATGTTTGCTCTATAGATGTGGAAATCTTGAAATACATATATATGAATGGTGTGATGTTAACTGATGATCTTAACTAGAAAAATACTTTGGTAAAAGACTGATACATGTTTTCTAAATAGAAATGGAAAACTTGAAATGCGTAAATATGAATGATATGAAACTTGAAGTGTGCATATATGAATGGCATGACATGTAATTTATAAGCTGTTAGGGAGAAATGTGTGTATGGTGTGGTGGTGGCGGCAGGTGAGGGGTGTGTGTGTGTGTGTGTGTGTGTGTTTTTTTTTTTTTTTTTTTTTTTTTTTTTTTTTTTTTTTTTGGGTTGGGGGGGGGGGGTGGGGGGTGGGGTGTACACGTGCATGTGATGAGGAGTCGAGAGTAAGGAACGGTTTGTCTAACATCGCAAGCAATGCTGGAGGATATGTACTTGAAATAATGCTAATTGAATTCATCATAGTATTTGGATAGTGGAACTTACTAAGAGAGAGGCGACAGGCAATGTTTGGTCCAGCAGCAACCTCAGCAATATCTCTGTAAATCAGAATCTAATCAGAAAAAGAAACTTCACTGGAAAAACATCCTTCAGAGAGAAAGCAAGGAAGAAGAGAAAGAAAGGAAACAAAGAATACAATGACTTTATGCTCCAATGATTTATAAGAGATTTCATAATTGACCAACAAAAAGACATAAGAAAAACAGCCAGCATGGCAGATTCCCTGGGTAATTTAAGGAAATTCAACTTCCATTTAGTTCACCAAAATCAAATTGTTACAAGTTGTTTCATAGTTAACCTTTTATCTTTTGCCATTTCTAGTTGGTCTTCATGCACTCTACACTGTGATACTAAACTTCCATGCAGTTCAAAGTATTTCTCAAGCACAAAGATTATAAGACCCACATTGATGCTACTCAAGAAAAAAGGAGGTTCAATTTGATAGAAAAACCTGCTTAAATTTTTTCCCCAAGATTTTATCAGTCATATGAACGCACATTGCATCTTTTGGCAATCCATGTGTTCATGAATTTTAAACACAAGATATATATATATATATATATATATATATATATATATATATATATATATATATATATATTAATATATTATATATTATATAATATATATATATATATATATATATATATATATATATTATATATATATATAAACCCAAGACTTGCTCCTAAGTTTGATCCAAAAGTTTGATAAATAGAAGTGTATCTTGAGATCCAATAAACTAATACATAATGAAATTAAACACCAAGATTAACTTACAAAAACAAAGTAATCAATCCACAATAGAAAACCACAACATGTAAAGAGAGATAATTACCAAAGAAATGTGATTCTGGAACACAGTCACCGAACTAACAGCCCAAACCCTCAACTCCTTCTGCAACTCCTCCCTCGACCCCCAGCTGCTCGAACCTTCAAGCATAACCTCAACAGGAAAGCCTCGACAATCACAACCCCAGCCAAATACCCAGCTCGACACCCTTCTTCATTAAACCTCTGCCTTATCTCCTCACTCACCAACGGGAAAAACACTCCTAATCCACTCCCTTTGCAGCATCTCCCCACTGTCCAAACCCTCACCAAATCAACAAAACAAGGAAGCAACCCAGTACCAAAATCCGCACCAACCCAACTCTTTCCACTGCAGATGCTAATGTAACTAAGAATCCCTTCGACTAGCCCCTCAATCTCCCTCTTCAACTTCTTTGCAGCCTTCCACTGAACTTCCCCTCTTCCAACAAGCAGCTATAGATCTCAGAAATGGCCGGAGCCAGCAAAGCAACGGTTTTCAACCCACTGCAAGAAGAGGAGCAAGCCGCCAAGAATGGAGCAGGTTCTTGATAGCGAGAACTCGATCGAGCGGGCTCTCGGACGAAGAGAGGGTCTCGTGGTAGTTGATGGCGGAGTAGAACCAGATGACCTCGAGAGGAGGATCGGCGCTGGACTGGAGCAATCGGGAGAAGATCGAGCGGAACGCCGAGAAATCTAGGGTTCGCTGTGGATTGAGCTCAGGAAGCGGTCAATCGACTCCTGAGCATGGGGGCGATGTTGAAGACGAGGCCGAAGTTGGGGACTTCGCCGCCGCGACTGGGGACTCAATGAGGACGGAATCCATCGGCAAAGAAGGGGACAGTGCTGACTATTTGAACTCTAATCCCAGCTTCTTGGAGATTGGGGCCGAGGATTTTGGGAGGGTTTTTGAAGGGGGCCGGGTTAGGGTTAGGGTTAGGGTTTTGAAAGTTGGAAGTCGAGGAAGCGGGGAATCAAAGGTTGGGGGCAATGGGTTTTATATCAAGCGCCAGGTGGGCATCAAATTTGAATCTTACGTTGTCCGCGACCGGGCCGGGCACAGAGCCATTCATGAGTTCAGAGCCAAAACTAGCCAGGCCGGGCCTACCTCCAGACCAAGAGTGGACCGACCCAATCCGCAGTATAGCCCACACCCAGGAGCAACGACGGTCCCTTTGAATCTGCCGAGTGTTTGAGGTGTGCGAGGGACTGGGGTAAGCATATGAAGCCATGATAGGGGAATGGATGTTTCCATCCAAAAAAATGAGGAAAGCGCTCACAAATTATTACAAGTGTACCATAATTTTTTTGATATTTTCACTCTCAGTGAAAAGTCAAAAATATACCTTTTTCCTCTCTTCCCTAGTCTCCCCTAGCCTCCCCCCTCCCCGGCCTTCCCCCGATCTCCCCTCCTCCTCCTATCCCTCCCCGGCCTCCCCCTGATCTCCCAGGTGGATCTGGCCAACAAGCCAGATTTTTTTTTTTTTTTTATCGGTGGGAGGGAGGTAATTTGGGCTTTTTTAAATTTTTCCGGGTGCCTGTTTTTTTTTTTTTCCCCTCTGAGTGCCTTCGTCACATTTGTGGGTCTTAATCATTGGGGTGCATAATTTTTTTGGTTTGAAAATATCCGCTCCTGATAGCCATCACCCTCTTAGTTCACTGAAAAATTGATTGATAGGAAAGTGGTGTTCTCACCCCTTTCACTGCCGAAAAACTTGCCGTTGGGCTCTCTGAATTCATGCCCCACGGCAAGCTGGGCATGAGGCCCTGTAAATAGGCATCAAATTTTAGAAAATAGAAGAACAATAAACGTTAATACAACTGCGAAAATTCACAAACTATATATCCTTTTTCATACCCAGATGCCAAAACAAAGATTGAATTGTGAGATTACAAAACCTTTGTAACAGTATTGAATATGAGAGATTACAACCTAAAAAGAGAAAAGAAAGAAACTGAGATACAACTTTCCACCTTCGCCACTTTCAAATGGCCTCCCTCATGGAACTTAAGCTTCAGTCTCCTCTGTAATTGACGCAAGAGCAAGAGCGCTCTGAATTGCAACTGCCGACTGCCATGCCCGAAGAGAGAAGGATCAGATTTTGAGAGAACAGTGGAAGAAGAGTGTTCTGGAGCTGTTCACAAACTACGGCACTCCAAGCTACTGTGGGCTTCGCCTTTCCAGATGAAGAGCAAAGCGAAGACATGAAGGAAGTCCAAGCAGGTCACGGCAGCAAAGGAGCTTACAGAGGTTGCCAAAGCTCAGTTGAGGGCCACAAGATTCTCCTTCGTGTTTCATGTTCCTCCTAATAATGAAGTTGGTGTTTGCCTAATGTTTTGCGCCTGTAATGACTGAAATATGGGGGCTGCATTGTGATATCCTGTCAAGTGCAACATTGAAGACACATAATATGAGGGATATGGAATGGGGAACATTGCAAGTTTTAGAAATTCAACTTCTGCGGTGAATAAATCTGAAGTTTGGGTCCAGATTAGAAGTTCTGGAAGTCGAGGTAACATCAATGCATATAGAAGCAAGTATAGAAGTAATGAGATGAAACTGGCATAAAAACTGAAAGATAAGAAAACTACATATAAACAAGAAGCTACAAAGACATACTTCAATAGAATCTGTGACCGCATAATTGAGGTGGTAAAATGCATTTGAGACCAAATCCTAAAATCCCAAATTGAAGTTCGTCCTAAAAGCAATAATAGAGAAGTTGGATGTGAACAGATTTTTTGCAGCAATTTTATGTCCAAAGTTGCTTCATGGGGAGTGCTACTCAAATTTGCTCCTCTTCCCCCAAACATCATACTCTTGAATAATAATGGCCTATTATCTTCACAGCCTGCAACCACCCCCCCACCCCAACAGCGATGCATGAATGCGCAAAGCATAGTCCAAATAAAGCAAGCAACGAAATGAAATTGGGGAAAAAATTTGTACATGACAAAAATGCATTGTAGGAACAGAAGCAAATATGAAATATTTAGGGCATGAATGTGCGGGAAATGTTGAAAATAAAGTAGTGACGTATGCATAGTTCAGTTGCAATATCAGTCCTGGACCAAATTCTGATGTCTGTGGCCTAATATAAGTTAAAATATCATATCAAAATCAGAGAAACAAGCTGTAATAGCTATTAACACACAGTTCCAGGACCTCAGGTCCAATACCACAACTTGAGAGCAAAATCCAAAATTTCCACAAATTTGAAGTTATAACCTGAGACTAGAAACCAAAAATTTGGCTGTGAATACATATTTGAGAGCAATATATGAAGGTTAAGTTAAGAGTTATTAGTCTTACTCTCTTATAGTGTGGTGTAGTCAAGTAATTGTGAGTGTATTTATCATCATATGTTAATATAAAGCCATATAAGGTGCAACCTGGGGTTTCAAGCTTGTGCACTTTATTTTCCCATTTCTTTCTTCTCTGTTCTCCTCTCATTTCTCTCTAGTTTTTAAACTCTACTTGGTATCAGAGCAACTTGAAAGTACTCATGCCTCGTCCATTCCACGGATCGAAATTTTTGGGGCATATTTTTTATGGTTGTGTGATCGTATTCGTGGTTCGTTTATGAGATCTAGGTAGTATTGAAGGCGAGAAGAAGTAATTCACGATAATGTAAGATAGGGGAAATTGATACTGTGGTGAAACTAATGGTGAGAACTATCGCTTGGTTTAAATCTATCAAAATAATATGAGTGCGAGGAAGAAGTTGAAGTTTTTTTTTGAAGATCTCCCGTCTGAAACAGCTGTGTTGATTACGAGGATTGGATGAGTGCAAAGCATATATTATGTCGTGGTTATGGCATAGTATGGCGTCACACATCACTTCTAATGTTCAGTGGTGTAAGACAGCAAGTAGATTTAGCCAAACAAATTTGAGCATATCTTCAAGAATCCTATTCACAATAGCGGAATATGACCCGTATTTACAAGTTGTATGAGCTATTGTTTTCCACAATGCAGAACGTGAAACTTGTGAAAGACTATTGGTTGCAAAGAAGTCTTTATGAGAGGAATTGCTGCAGTATCATCCCCGGTGACTACTGATCTGAAGGAAGCTCCACGGCAGAAAGAGAGATTTCATGTTTCTCTCATCCTAACTAGTTTGGATACTGCACTCGAATTTTGTAAGGCTCAGATCCTTGCTGAGAGGAGTTGCCTATAATGACGAATACTTTCTCCGCCTAAAATTGTTCATTTCTCGGACAGAGTTCTGTGATGCCGAGTAATGACTCTTCGGTCTTGGTTACTAGTGCTGGTGGCCATGGTGTGGTAGAAATGGTGGTCATGGTGGTAGAGATGGTGGCCATGGTGGTGTCGAGGAGGTGGTCGTGGTGGGACCGTGGTGGTAGTCGTGGTCCACCACAAAGGTTTAACTATTGTGGCATGAACGGCACACATGAAGAGTATTGTTGGGACAAATAGAGTAAATGTGAGTATGCACATCAAGTGTATGATGAAAATGTGCCAGTCCCAGATCACCACTTCTGCTCCTGGACATGATGCTTTTGGCTCTAATCAGACTTTAGCTTCTGATACCTCCTCTTCACGTGAAGTTTGAATACTCTTGCTAATACCTCCTCTCGACCTACTGCAAACATGGCACATATATGTAATCCAGCTTTTTTGATAACTCAGTTACCATCCTCGTCCTGGGTCACAAGCCGAAACAGACGAAATCAAAGGACATTACTGAATGCAACTGCAGGTACATGTGAAGAAATGATTATAAAAGGGTCGTATTTGCCAGAGAATTAGAGTTCCATCGTAATGCATGACTACTTAACTGGAGGATTCACTGCAAATACTAGTTTGGCTCATTATTGCCGCGATAACAGTTTACTTTGTCATATCCACCGCGAGGGTCATCGACTCAGGAGCAAGCTCTCACGTGTCTAATATAAATTCTCTCTTTCATAATCGTTGTTTTATAAAAACATAATATTATCTTGGCTGATAGGTCTACTCATCCTATGCTTAGAAAAGGTGTCATTCACCCTAACCAATTCAAGTTCTCACAGTAGTATAAAAAATTTATAAAGAGATAGTTTAAGATCTATCCTCTCAATATATTTAGATACAAAAAGTCTAAATCTACTCATATTCCTATTCTACTCCTAATATAAACTCATGTACCAAAATACAACTCCATCATTATACAATTCATATTCCTAACACTCCCTCTCAAGCTGGAGCATATACATCATACATGCCCAGCTTGTCACAAATAAAATCTATCATTATTTACTAAGTGATTTAGTAAGAAGATCTACTAAGCGGTGTCCTGATATATGTTTTGCCACAACGATTTTATCCTCAAGCTTCTACGAATTATATTATAATCAAACCTCGATGTGTTTTTTCTCTATCATGGAACACGTCATTTTCAGCAATGTATATTGCCTGCTTTGTTGTCACCATTATGTCTAATGGGATACTCTGGGGGGGAAACCAATCTTTGTCAATAAATCTTTGATTCAGGATATCACATTTGTCATTGTCATGTACTCTGATTCGACACTGGGACTGAAAGATCACACTCTGCTTCTTACTTTTCCATGACACAATATTTCCTCCAAGAAAGATATAATATCATGTAACGACCTACTATCAAAGGGGCATGTTGCCCACTCCGCATCTAAGAAACCTGCTACTTGAGTGTTTCAAGATCTTATTAGAGAAGTCCTCTCCCCGGAGATTCTTGAGATACCCCAAATCGTCATATACTGCCTGCAAGAGTCCTCAGTGCTGATAAAAACTGACTCATTACGCTGACTGTGAATGTGATGCCCGATCTGATTACTGTCAAGTAGTTCAGTTTCTTTACAATCTCATGAGCATCCTCAAAAAGCTCCCTTGATCTGGTAGCAGATTTGTGCTCACATTCATCAGAAAATCAATACTCCTGCATCTTAGCATCTCAGCCTCTAAAAGCAAATCAAGTACATATTTCCTTTGTGACGAATGCCCTTCTTGGACCTGGCCACGTCAATGCCTAAAAAGCACTTTAGGGATCTAAGATCTTTGGTCTGAAAAACTGCTTCTTGCAATACTTCTTTAGGCTATCAATCTCCTCTGTGTCATTTCTTGTGATCATAATATCATCTACATATATAACTAATAGGATCCTCTTCACATGATGTATCCGCCAAAATACAGATTATCATTTTACCATTAGAATCCTATGTTACATGTCCCAGACCATCAAAGCCCACTGTTGTCAGTTTCTATAATTATAATTAATGTAGTTTATGATTTACCTTTTTTTAGAGAAGTAGTATATGATTTACTTGTTGGCCCAAAGGTCTATCACCTAGTTTTGATGATGATCAACTCATGAAGTTATGTTTACAATGATCTTGTGTTTAATTAGTGACAGATTCATTATCAAGATCTTAGTAGGTGCATAGCTCAACAAAGGATAAAATGTCAAGATTTGGAGCTAGCACGGTGTGATCCAAGGAGCTTTTGGATCAAGCTTGGACCAAGTCATGAAGATAAGAAGACTTCAAGCGAAGGCTTCAAGATCAAGACTTGTGTCTAGTATAAGATTTTGTTTTTGTTTTAGAGTAAAATGTAAAGGATAGATAGTTGGTGATTGCTCAAGTATACCATGCACACACTCTTGATTTAGAATTGTTCCATAAAAGATTTTTTAGTTTAAGAAAAAGATTTTTCTTTGTGACAAAATACTTGTTTGGATTTTGGTATTTTCATGTGTACTCTATCTTTTAACAAAATCAAGTTTAGACCTTAATGTCAACAAACATAGATATTTCATTATGATTGTGTAGTGGATCATATCCATACACACTATGCCTTAAAAGTATATTTGTTTTTTTTTTGATGAAGATTTGGAAAAATATTTTTGAAAAACATGTTTTAGAAAATACAGTTTTTATCATGAGCCAAATATTTCCAAGTTACAAAAATAGTCCAAATTTTATAACATGCCTTGATTTTGTGCAAGCATGTTTGTATATCAAAGTATATTGGTTTAAACTATTTTTGTAGATTTTTATGTATTTTATGGGATTTTATTGAGCCAAAAAGACTAACTTTTTAATCCCAGAAAAATTGTTTCAGGCTTCATCTAGTCGA